>JAHWFP010070593.1:265-13134 GCA_023313725.1 Lithobius niger | reverse complement strand
CATACACTAGAAATAACGTAGTTCAGTAAGCCACCTTTATGCACTTACGTTTCGTCGGAGTGGCATGACCCGGATTCGAACCGGCTACCCAGTTATTATAGTATACACCACAACAAAATGTAAGTTACTGGATTGTTTTGTTGGTTAAAAAAACAGAAAAGCCGTCACCCCAATCTAAAAAAAAACTGCGAATAAATAAAACCCGCGTCAATTTTTAAATTAATAATATAATAATAATAATAATAATAATTTTATTTCTAAACAGTTACAAAAACGTAACCTTCGAAACTGTAATAATACAGTTTGTGCGAGATTCATACACAATAATTCTGAACAACAATAATAATAATAATAATAATAATAATAATAATAATAATAATAATACAGTAATTTACCACATTCACGTGGAGGGCTACCGGAAGGGTGGTGAGCCACTTACACCTGGTCTACCCGAAATGCGAGAGGAGGATTTTTGATAAAGCTGGCACAACAGCGAAAGGTTTTTTTTTTAAATATTTTTTTAAACCTCTTCAAAAAATTTTTCAAGGATTGGGTCATCAACATTCTACGGCAATCCAGGCACAGTGCCCATATTTACTGTTTCAGCACTATAAGTGAGTTCCACACTGGTACAATGCAGACAGAAAAAAAAAATTATTCGACATTCAAGATTCGAGCCCTGGACCGTCAATTTCCATCGGTGGCCCGTGGTTGCATGTGTAAGTGTAGAGAGCTCGAAAAATGGCAGGTCGACCGAAATCAAACCTCGAAGGATCTTGTAAACAAGAATAAGATCGAATATAAGCCTGCATATCTCCAAAGATTCCAGGCCCGTCATCCTGTGACGATCCTTGTAGACTCGATCAAGTCGATGACCTTAAGAAGTGGGGTATCCTGAGAACCATTTAAATAATTTATAACATTTGTAACATTGATCTATAACATTTTGTTCTTTTTTGAGGAAGACATAAAAAATGTACACACACTATTTAAATCAGTTAACAAACTTTGCTGACACCGCCATCTAGCGGCAAGAAATGCTGCTAAAATTGGTAAATGTGAAATTTTTTTTCTTTTTATTGTACGGTATAAGATGTGCGCAATGGATTTCAATTGTTCGTTTGAATCTACGAAAGTTAGAAAAGGCCAGTTATTGTAACCGCTTTATTAACCTTTTAAAATGAAGAACCGATAACGTTTTGCCCACTCAAATAAGGTCAGTCCCCACCCCGTCACCATCAGCTGCAACGTTCCATAACGAACAGTTTTTTGGGGTAATTTAGCACACGACAAAGTGGGCGGATGCGAGAGGGGGGGGGGGAGAGCAGATGCCCCTAAGAATAGACGATGCCATTTTTAATTCTCTCGACAGCTTTGCGATCAACCACAACTCTTTACAACAGGGGAAGCTTACTCTCCTCAACGTTCAATTAACGTACGCAGCTTTTAAGCTAACGAGCAAGAGGAGGGGGGAGGAGGGGGGGGGCCCCCCCCCCCCCCCCCCCCACTAACCCCACGCACTTCCCCCGCCCACCCCCAAGTCGTGTACGAACAAGGCCCTCTTCCCCCAAGTCGTTAACCGACTAATTTCGTAAATTTAAACTTTATCCATCGTAAAGTGAGACCATGATCCCGCAAAATGGGCCTCCCAAGCCCCGGTTTTATAACCCTGGTCTTGATAGCGTGACAATATTTACAATACGGTTATAGTGGCCGTGGTTCCTGTGACCAGCAATGGAGAATTTGATGACTATACGGCGAAAAACTAGTCCACCACCACCACCACACCATCCCAGTTCAGGACACTCACCATCTACTATTAAAGGAAACGACAGCAACAGCCGAGTTAGCGTGATGAAAAAGTAAAACACACCGCGGTCTGGACTAGTAGAACGCCATTTTTTTGTGTGTCAGTGAGAGAGAAGCACACCTGTTTGGCGTCCTTCTGTGTGTTATCACGATAGTTGGAGAGAAGATGGCGTTAACACCTGAACAATTTTTCCTATGCACAGGGAGAAAAGTAATAAGATTCGCCCTCTGCAGGATGGCGCCATGTTTAGTTAGGCCAATATTTGTGTGATTAGGCCTACATTTGTGTGTGATTAGGCCTACATTTGTGTGTGATTAGGCCTACATTTGTGTGATTAGGCCTTCAGTTGAGGGATTATGGCTACATTTGTGTAATTAGACCAACACTTGCGTGTTTAGGCCTACATTTGTGTGATTAGTGTTACATTTGTGTGATAAAGCCTATACATTTGTGCAATTAAGGACTACATTTGCGTGATTAGGGCTACATTTGTGGAATTAGGCCTAGATTTGTTTGATTAGGCCTATACTTGAGTAATTAGACCTATAAAGGAAAGAGGAAAACAAGGCGAAAAGCGAAAATTCATATACTAGAAATAATCCCAGCAAGCCACTTTTATGCACTTACGTTTCAAATTGAGTGGTGAGACCTGGCTACGAAATGGCGGCACAATCCGTCACCATCACTGCCATAATAACTTTATCTATACGCCAACTCCTCCACTAGCATAAAGACGATTGTTGCTTATCAGTTAAAAATTTATGTTTTGGTCTCACTTTGTTTTTCTAAATATTTAACGGTCTTTATTTTCGGCTTTTTTTTTAAACAAAATTTTGTATTTTGGCAGGAATCCAGTGGCCTCATGGCCTCAGGACGAATTAAATGTTCCCAGCACCCTGGTTCAGTGACGCACCCCAGGAGAGGAAGGGGGCAGGTGTAAAAGAGGCAATTTATACCCCAAAATAGGAGTAAAATTTCCGTAAAATACACAAATACGGCATTTTAAAAATATATGTACTCTTTTCAAGCTTTTCATGGCCACTACCAGTGCAAGAAATTAGCTGATTTACGTGGCCTCGTTTGATTTATACCACCCCGTTCCTCCCTAAATCCCTTCGTATTTCTCGGGACCCCATTTTTTAATTCCAATACCACCTCCCCCTCCGTCCACCAGCAAAATTCATGGCCGAGTGCAAGTGACTGGACTGGGTCGGTTTGAAACAATTTGACAGGTTTACAACCGAAAGAGTATCAGTTATACGCTCCCAACGAGCTGTATAGCGCAACTACAAAAACATCAACGGGCACAATATGTAGTGTTGGCTATTAAAAATAAACAGACCGCACTCGGTCTGTTCACCATTTTTCTTGACAGCCATAATAAAGTTTACATTAGCATAATTGACAAGGAAAGAAAAGTTTTAGGTGACACAGCAGCGTCAAGTCTCATTGGAAAACTCAATAAAAAACTAGAACAGCTGTGGGCCGTAAATTCAAATTATGAAACCGTATAGACACTTTACTGGTTTAAAGACTTACTACAATATCAAATTAAACGCTTTAAAATATTATTTAAAGTAGACCAGGATATCGTTATGGTTATTGTTGTAGTTAGCATCAATGTAATTATTATTAGCGCTAATAAAATTATTAAATTTAACTTAACTACGAGCAATTTTTTTTTTATGTGACCGAATTTTTCAGTCCTGAATGCGTTTTCCTCATGTTAAATAGTAGGAATTGTTAACAAATTTACATGTTTAGAAATCGTTAACCGGCTGCTTCAAAATGTAAAGTAACGTAGGGTGGGGCTGAACTAACATTAAAACTAGTGGGTGACTGACTAATAACACAAAGGCAAAAAAAAAAAAAAACGTTCTGTTAAGTTAAACACTACGCATTTGGGGCACGTATAATTCACATAAACATGCACTACAGCCGAGAAAGAAATTAAAAACAAGGATGCGCTAACACTGCATCAGTAATCGCCATGCCATGACGTGCAGTAGTAAGCGTTTACGCTCAAGGGCGCATTTAGGCTACGAGACCTTCTCGCTCGCCGAACGCGATTTTCTAGCAACCGTTATCTATTGGTGTCCAGCCCGAAAGCAGAAAGGGGTGCGACGTGAGACTATGTCGCAGATAATCTGGCACAGTCGCAGACAAAACGTGCCGTTTTGACCAAATTTCTGCCGTTTCGCCAATTTTTGACCGATTTGGACATTTCAATACACCATTTTAATCGTCTCGACGAGACCTGTCCATTAATGTAAGAGCCAGATCAATATAATAAAGCACTGAAAAGTTATTCAGTAAAAACCAATAAATATGCGCGTAACCATACGAAAAAACAGATTAGCTGCAGACAATTTTCCCCTGACAATTGGTGTCGCAGATAGTGGCAGAAAATTCTGGTCTGGGGGTGTTCAGTTTCTACCAAATAAATGCGGCAATACATGTAAAAAAAAAAATATTATAATTAACAACAAGGATAAACAACAAAGTGTAGTGACAATTTTTAAACATTGCTGCAACATTGTCGTCATTCCTCGCTATTCCAAAATTTGCTATTCTCGCACAGAGAAGTTTCTGGCAGTGATCAAACGACAGTAGAATAAGTAGAAGCTCACAGCGAGAATTCAAAATCCAACATGGCGTCCATTTCGGGGTTATCGAATCAAAAACGAACTATCAAACGCTGGCATACAGAAGTAGTCCGCCGTCTTGTGCTGCAATAAAAATTTATTTACTTGTTGTCATAAATCGATGCTGTCATGTTGCATACATCGTACTTCATGTTGCGAGGCACGAGGAGTGAATCTACGGCCGCGTCGTTACCATGCATGGTTACTACGTGTAGACAACTCGAAAGCCGTGTGCTCCGGTAAAGGTGAGAAGCAGCCAGCAGATTTAGTATTAATCAAGGAAGGGCGCTTTTCTGCAACGATTTAATCGGGATGGCAAATGTGTCGTTGCCATGGTCACATCGCTACCTGAATTTGGTACACATCATTTGAGGAAATGCTTGCAGTCTTTTAATCCGTGACAATAAGATGAAAAATTCTTCCTGACGAAACGATTTTTCCAGTCGTTTCTGAACTCAAATATTGACTGTTTTCGTTGCGAGCCGGCAAAGCTAAAACCGCCACCATGTTCGAATTTCAGATGATTTCTAGCTCCTTGCTGCGAGAAGGCGAAAGCGAGTTGTTGCGTAAATGCGCCCTTAACCAAGTAAAAGTTAGTAAGCGAGAAATTTTCTGTTGTGAATCGCCGTGCAAACGCGCTCATACTAGCTCACAATTCGCTGGTTGCTTATCTTTTTTTAGTTGTGGCTTTTAAGTTGCCCGTACCTAGTAACCATGGAAACGATGTGGACGCAGTTCCTCTTCTCGTGGCTCGCTGCATGAACTATGAGGCACAACAGCACGACGGCGTCGATTTATGATAATTAAGTAAACAATTCCTCCGGCAATACAAAATGGCGGACTGATTAGTGGTTTCTTCTCCTCAAGTCAAGAATATAATGAAGGAGAGCCAAAAAAAGAAACGGTTGTGTGCAATTTTAAATTGGTCAATAGATGCTCCAAATTTCACAGAGGTATTGTTCTGATTTTTTTTATGCTTTTTCGTACATGTTTTCAAAACATCTGTATGTTTCTTCTTCCCATGCCAGCCTCTATAAATTGAAGCAGAAATCGAGAAAGTAGTCACTACGCAGATATTTTTGTTTTAGATCACCGAAATCAGTCCTTTAATCTTTCTAAAAGGTGAACGGAACTTCTAGTTGTGCTGCTACAAAACTGGAAAACTTTTACAATTTATTTCATGTATGTTAAGAACCCTGTTTCCGATGGGAGAAGGTCGGTATGGGACTTGGTTCAAAAGAAAAATACCTTTAAAAGTAGGAGAGGACAGGCTTTTGGCTCAATTGTTCAATGGTGAAAGTAGTGACTGACTATTGCTTACTAAAACTTGAAAGAAACTTCGAAATTAGCAATGAGAATTATGAGCAAAATTTCAACAATTACGGAGGTACAGGAATTGGATCAACCGGAACTGATTGGAGTTCCTTGACAACTTAATTAAAGGATTTACTGGGTTTCAGGGAGAGAGCTCAGCCTGGTTGCTGGAGGTTTTTGTATCTGATCGGACCCCTGGAAAGGGGACCTTGGCAAAGTCCCCGCCAAGACTGCTTCCCAGGGTAGCGTGAGCGGCTACCATGCTACTTCAGCGGCCATGGGAACTATTTTGGCCAATTCTGGACAACCTTTCGGCCCCTACGACGATCGGAGGTTCCCCGGATCGAATCCCCGGGTTGGCACCTGCCCTTACCAGATATTTCTTCTTCTTAAAAAAGTCTGGCAATGTTCAAAATTGAGCCGGTTCAGCCAGACGAGCATTAAATTGCTTTGGTTCACTTAAGGCTAAACAAAATTAATAAAAAAACTGAAGTGATTTTCACTGTTATCTCTTTCATATTCTAGTTTAGAAGAGCTTTTTATCAGGTAGAGTATTTGTTCTCGTTAAGGTAAGTGCAAGCAATAGTTGGGGATGTTCTGAATGCTAGCATTCGATGGTTTATTGTTGACCCGTTAAACTCGAAAAGACCTCCATTTTCAAAGGTGCTTTAAGAAATTTTGTTTGAAGGGGGCAAACAAATATGAAAATAGGTCCGAAGCTAAAGAATTTTTAACAGTTTCAGTGATTTTTCATGGTTTTTCATGCGCTTTTTTGTGCAATCTTCTTAATAGCAGCAAATTCCTTACTTATTTTTTAAACTTCGATGTAAATAATTTTTCGCACTGGGTAGGGGGGGGGTGTGGATGAGAGGTAACACGTGAGAGGAAGAATGGATTGAATTTGGGTCGTTGAGAGCATTTTAATATAAACCAAGGTCACCCTACTTGGCGAAAAAGAGGGGCCTTCTGACGGCAGTAGAAAAAAAACAAGGGTTCTTACAATAACGGCTCAGTTTTAATGATGTAAATCTCCGGTCTTGGGAGGGGCAAGTGCCCCCCTTTGGATGCGCCACTGACCGTGTTGAAATTGGATTCTGAATTTTCACTGCGATATTTCTACCATCGTTTGATCAATGCTAGTTTTTTTTTCGTGTGCGAGAATAGTCAGATTTTTGGAAAGTGGGAGAAATAACAACAAAATACAGCCAACGTAGTGAATAGCTAAGAATGACACTACTATTTACTGCTAATTTCCGTTTCTTTATCGGTGTTGTTTAAAATTATTGTTGCACAAGTAATACTTATCGGTGAGAAAGTCACAGTTACCGAGTATTATACCGTGGCTGCGATGATTGGCGCACTCGATCATCGCAGCCGTGGTACAATATTCGGTAATCGTGACTTTCTCACCAACAACTAATTTATACCACAGATGATACGTCGAGCGAACTCTTATTTAATTAAAACGTTTTTGTGTTATTTATTTTGTGTTTGTGAAAATTGTTTCAAGTAGTGTGGGTATCAGTATATCGATATGGACGAAGGTCATTCCATTTTAGTTTGTGGAGGGGGAGGTAAAGGTTAGACGTACGCATCATTTGGCTGGAAAGCTCAAGTTTGTGAAGGGGGGGGGGAGTTAGACGGACGCGTCCTTTGGCTGGTAAGCTCAAGTTTTTGGAGCAGACTGTTGGGAGTAAATAAGCTTCGATATGTGAGACAACAGGGATAGAAGGATTCCATGCAGGACATTCTGCCAAGGTAAGTAATTCTTTTTGGGTGCGTTTGTAGTTTGAGAATTGTTTCAAGAAGTACGGTAATAGGTATATCGGTATGAATGAAAGTCATTCCATTTAGTGTGGAGGGGGGGGGGAGTTAGGCGAAATGAATAAACTTAGCAATGGGCCAGACATGTGAGAGTTAGCAGGGATAGGAGTTCATTCGCGATATTCCGGCAATTCTTTTGTATCTTTTTATTGCGTTACGTTTTAGGACGCTGTATTTGTTCGTCGGTGTGTGCGTTCCCGGTCATGTGATTTGGAAGTGTCAAAAGTATGGATTATCAGAAAAAGTGTGGGATGACTTGATAAACCACACTTTTTGCGATGACCTACGCTTCCGTTCACGGTTAACGGGATTTTACCAATTGAAATTTAGCATGGCGCTGAGTTAGCGTGAAGTCACAGCTGTGGTACAAGTTCTTTAAGTTATTTATAAGGGGCGAGGGATAATCGTCTAACTGGAAAATCGCATAATTGTGGAAGAACGTATAACGGAAAACAGTATAACGGAATATCATCTAACTGGAAATTCGTATAATGGAAAATCGTCCAATATCCCTGCCTCGCTCGCGCTACCGCGCTCGCTGCGGCTATACATATGACATCAGAACCCGCAGTTAGACGTTAATGCAGTTAGACGTTTATCCATTATACAATTGTCCATTATACGATATTCCGTTTAGATGCTTTTCCAGATTTTTTTTATTTAGGCAGATTTTAGACAATTATCCCATTAGACGATTTTCCAGTTAGACGTTCGTCCGACGCCCATTTAGAACCCATATGTTTATGTATTGCCGTATTTCTTTAGTAGAAACTGGAAACTCATAATAAATAATTAACTGTAGACTGGAAAATAGCTTTCGACGAACGAGAAGGTCCTGTTGCGTTAATGCGCCTTCAGACTGAGGGAGGATAGAAATGTGCAAGTGACGTAATAAGTGGAAGCGAGCCAATTTCCACAAGCTGCCTTCAGCCACCGTATATACACGCAGCGTAGTGGAAGAAGCTGAAATGCCCATGCAACATTAATTAATTCGCCATCTCACTTATTAGGCCTATGTGCGAAAAACTAATGATTTCGACGTCTACAGATAAACTCTACCAATTAAGTGCTGATAAATGCATAGTTCGTTCAGCCTTATTTCAAGGAATACAAACACCTAATTTCATTCGAATTGGTTAATGCTTTTAGCTGTAACTGGGGAAGGAATCAACAGACGGACAGGGATACAGAGTAGGACTGTCATGGTCTGAGGTCGCAAGGGAAATTTCAATTAGGACTGGCTAAACACGAAAAGTGAAAAAAATAAAAACATAAAAAAGCTGGGTGGTGATACATTGTACCATGATGGGCCGCCCACCTAACCTTTATCCCTCGCAAATTTGTATCATCGCCCAAGACAAGACTAATAAAAGAAAGGGAGGGGAATCTTTTCTTTTGACTCGAACTCTGTTTTTGAGAAAGATTTGCATTGAGATCGAGAAACAGTATCAAGAATGGTACCGGGCCTATTCAATACAAAGCACTTATTTGACTAGCGTTTTACAAATCTCGTCAGTCTAAAAAGAATATCTTTACAAATTAAAGAACTGATCTTTTTTTTTATTATTATTGTTTATAATTTTATGTCTGTGCTTGAAACTAATATCGAACCAATAAACGTTACGTGAGCCTTCCTGTTACGGATTTTTTTTTTTAAATCTGATAGTCAGAAGACTTCTGTCGTTCCTAATGATATTGTAGGAGTTGCTCTCATTCGCCATGGAATCGGTTGTGACTGAAGTTAACCATGTTTCGACTGTAAACGAGCGATCGTTCCGATTTGGCGCTGCAAATAATAGCGCCCGTATTTGCCACAAGACTATACGGGCATTTATCGAGATGCAGTTCAAGTTTCTGGTGTTGTTTTTACCAAGATTCCCTTAGGTCTTTCTTGGGTTGGGTTACATTCCCTAGAAATTGTCCCACTTATTTTGTTTTCCTGCTCCGTCAAGGCTGTAGCGATTTCATCTGAAGCATTTGTTTGCCTTTTGCTGTTAAATTAGTCCGTCCCGTTCCATTAGGTCCCATCCCGACGTCGATACAAACAAAATTATATTTAGTGTCTACAAAAAAATGATCGCCACAGTGCATTATCTTCACTACACATTGGTCTGTTTTTAATAAGTTTCTATGTAGTCCTGGAAGTAATTCCATGAAAGCTATAACTTAACCGTTGGGTGTTTTATATTCCCAGCCACCAAAGACAGACTTTCATAATTTTGTTTGACGAATCAATCCAAATGTTGTTTGAGCCTGCACAGATTTTGATTGTAGGCGAAGCCCCCGAGAATTTTACGATCTCAGAACTTTTTCTAGTTAGTTGTTAGAGCCTGGCATCCTGGCATTGTCGATAGGGTCAACCTCTATGCGCTCTCAGGTGAGATTCTCCCACAACAATCGTTTGATCATTCCAAACCACTTCGTTCTAGACTGGATCCTTTGCTCGACTTGATTTTGTAAATTAAGCCTCTCAGTTCGGCTTTCACTGCTTTGCAATCTCGAGGCTATATATTAATGTTGCAATGAGGTAGGTGTCTTAGCAAGACATCGACCGTTTGTTGTGTCTTTTTTCCAGGCCTCGATTTACTGTAACAATTTGAGGAAGAACAAAATCAGGCCGGTTGTACAAATTTGCCTTGTTTTCGAGTGAATCATTTACGACGGAATTGTTGTAATGTGTGAGTACAAAAAAAGGAGAACGCTAAAAAGCACTTTAGTAATTTAAAATATGTACAGGTTAGTCATCAAGTGCCGGTGAAAGACGAAATCACGACGTTTCGGTTCTTAGGTCGGCACCGTTTTCAAGTGAAGGGTTTAAAACATGTCAAACAACATAAAAATTAATAAAACAACAGCAGAGCAGACGGGCCATGGCTCTAAAACCTTACAGATCTTAAGGACATAAGGTCCTAGACTAAAGTCAAAAATTAAAATAAGGCTAAAATTAAAAAAAAAAGTCGGCACAATTCGTAAGAATGTGTCAACTGTCAGCTCCTAACTCATCCAAGTCCGCAGGTCAAATGAAAAGAGAAGGGGTGGGCTAATGCTTCAAATTGTGGGTCTACAGGTACCAAGTGATTACCAGCTTTTCATAATCACATGATACTGACAGCCAATCACCCACAGGAATACATTAGGTTATGAAATGACGTTGGCATCAACATATTTCCACCAATCAAAATGCAGAGACCCACTATTTAAAGCATCGGCCGACCTACTTCTCTCATCATTTGACCTGAGGACTTCTTTCGAATCGCGCCGACACTTTATTTAATTTTAATTTTTAATTTCAGTATGAGACCTTACAACCTCAAGAGCTGCAAGTTTTAGAACCATGACTCACCTGCTCTGCTGTTCTTTTATTCATTTTTCTTTTGTTTGACATGTTTTAAACCGTTCACTTGAAAACGGTTCTGATCTATGTTCCGAAACGTCGTGATTTCGTCTTTCACTGTATTTGATGGTTACTCAGGGTGGCGTTCTACCTGGAAAACCGAAGAAACCGGGAAAATTCAGGGAATTTATCAAGTGTGGAAAATTCAGGGAAAATCAGGGAATATCTCAAGACTGGAAAATTCAGGGAAAAAAGGAATTTATCAAGTCTGGAAAATTCAAGGAAAAATCAGGGAATTAATCAAGTCTGGAAAATTCAAGGAAAAATCAGGGAATTTATCAAGTCTGGAAAATTCAAGGAAAAATCAGGGAATTTATCAAGTCTGGAAAATTCAGGGAAAAATCAAGGAATTAATCAAGTCTGGAAAATTCAGGGAAAAATCAGGGAATTTATCAACTCTGGAAAACTCAGGGAATTTATCTAGTCTGGAAAATTCAGGGAATTTATCTAGTCTGGAAAATTCAGGGAAAAATCAGGGAATTTATCAAGTCTGGAAAATTCAGGTAAAAATCAGGGAATTTATCAAGTGTGGAAAATTCAGGGAAAATGCAGGGAATTTATCAAGTCTGGAAAATTCAGGGAAAAAGGGAATTTATCAAGTCTGGAAAATTCAAGGAAAATCAGGGAATTAATCAAGTCTGGAAAATTCAAGGAAAATTCAGGGAATTTATCAAGTCTGGAAAATTCAGCGAAAAATCAGGCAATTTGATACACAGAAATCCAGGGAATTTCAACATTTTCCGGAAAGTCTTTTTATCTTCAAAGAATAGCTAATTCGGATTTTTCATTTTATTTCAGTAAAAATCCATATCCTTTTTGCGTCATTTATGATAAAGCAAAAACTCCTTAGGCCTAAGTAATATGGGACGTTACGTGTTAAGTGCGTTTCTAGTTTTTGTCCCGATTACGGCTTCCTTACCGTTTGATTTTAAAAAAAAAATGTAATGCAGTTATGCCGATTTTAGTGGAATGTGGGAAAAAAAATTAGTCCCGTACTCCACCTTCCTTCGACCGAAAAAAATCAGGAAAAATGTCAGTATTGGTCTGGAAAACGTGGAAAAATCAGGGAATTTCATTATGAAGTTTTGAACGCCAACCTGTTATACCTTTGTATATTTTTATTGTTCGCGCAGCGTATCTTGAGTCCCGCAGGTATTTTACGAGTGGCTCCATCTTCCTGGAGGGAGCGGCTTTCATCGACGGCCACCATTGTTTTTGTAACCATCTATAGGATATCAACAAGGTGCTCTGCTATCGAAAACATACAATCGATTATCTGTATTCATTCTGGGGCAAACTCAAGATAGGCCGCGGACATACCACGTTGTAGCCGGTCTGCAAAATCCACATGGGCTGATAAAAGTTGCAGGTTACCATGACCATTTCGAGACAAGAGAGTTTTGACTTCAACCGTATCTTTTTGGTTTGCATGCAGAATTTGAAATTTTTTAAATACGTGGTGGAGAATCATTTGCAGTAATAGGTGGTGCATCGTCAGTAGCAATCTTGTCGTATAGTTCTTCCATCTTCAGTCAGTATTATAATGGTTTAGATTTTGAAGTGATGGTTTGACAAGAGGCTTGTAAAATCTTTTTTTAATGTTATTTTTTTATGCAGAGTGCCATTGTTGAAATGCTACAAAGTGACAAAGACTGAAAATACTACCAATATGACAGGGCAGTCAGTTGTATAAATTAACAAGAATGGAAAAAAAAAGCTAAAAACTGTTGTAAAGATTGACAAGAAAGTAGAAATACTCCAAACTGACAAATTTCCATTGCCAAGACTGCCACTGCAAACTGACAAGACTGAAAAGTACGTAGAAATACTATACAAATTTACATAGCTGTCAGTGGCATAGATTAATAAGAATGAAAAAAAA
>JAHWFP010070589.1:24390-35803 GCA_023313725.1 Lithobius niger | reverse complement strand
CCGTAGTGTTGAGGTTGCTAGTGTTCAAGACGGACTAAAAACCCTCCGCCATGCAGACCCTTGGCACACTAGCAAACCGTGATCTTGGGTTCCCTTTTAGTCGCCTCCTACGACACGCAGGGGTACGGTGGGCTTATTCTACCCCCAGCCCACAGGGGGCGTATGGGAAAAGCTCTGTGTCCATAGTAACTATGTGTATTGCGTTCCCAGTCACCACGACACTGAGGCCTATTGAGATTGACTGCAGTATTCTATTGTTAGATACGTACACACAAAGGAAATAAAAATACTGCTCGTAAAATCCGTTATGTTTGCGCGTAAAAAAAATTGAAACTCTTTTATTTTGAAAAAATACTAAAAACTGTAAACACTTGTTGCTTTTTTATGAAAAACGAACGAAAAGTGTAAAAAAAAATCTTAATTTTTAAAACATTTAAAAGTAAATTTTGCCTAAACTTCAAATTCCGTACCAGACTCTAAAAGGTACCTAATTAAAATTCCCAAAAGAACCCTAATAAAAGACCCTAAAAAAGTTCCTAAACTCCACAGAAGGTCCCTAATTATAAACCCTAAAAAGGTCCCTAATTAAAGGCCCTTAAAAGTTCCCGGAAAGGTCCCTAATTAAAAACCCTAATTAAAGAACCTAAAAGGGTTCCTAATTATCCCTCCTCCAAAAGTCCTTAATTTAATAAGATCTACATTTGGGGTTTGTTTATCATCTCTGTAATGTCTGCTGCAGTGGCAACCCGGACCACTGCACTGTGTCTGGGGTTACTACTTAGCCCCCCCCCCCAAAAAAAAAACTGCAGGAATCTATTGTTGGATTCGTCTATACAAAAGAAACAAGAAATACTGGTCGTAAAATCCGTTATTTTCATGCGTAAAAAGTTTGAAACTAACATTTGTTGCTAATTTGTATGTAAAATGAAAGAAAAGTGTCAAAAGATTCTAATTTTTGAAAACATTAAAAAGTAAACTTTGCATAAACTTCAAATTCTTGTTTACTATGAAAAATAATAACTTGCCTATAAAACGTACCCCTGAAGATTTACCTAATTTATGTAATAAAAATTATAATTTACCAATCACATTTAAATCCCCTGAATTTTCCAGGTTTTCCATTGCATTAAACATTTCAAACACAAACTGCTTTCACTTTCTGACATAACCACTGAACAAAAGTCCTTGTTCCCTGGAATTGGAGTTCAAATTATAGTTCGTTCGTTTGTGTTTTGTCAGATTTTATTCGTATACCTTCACAGTTGTGAGCTTTTTCTAAACAACGAAGCTTTCAACAAAAATAACCTCCCGTGTCAGTTTCAGATCATTTTAGAAAAATAACTTTAATAGTAAAATCTTTAAAATAGGCTATGATACAAATGATGTGAAATAGAACTAAATTGAAATACTATAATAATAATAATAATAATAAATAATGTTATACTTACCAACAGACGTGCTCCTAGCTGACTTCTGTGTTGAAGTGATTCCAAATTAAAAATTTGAACTTTTTATACAACTTTTTCAAGGTCAAAAAATAATTAAAATGCAAATTTGCTCCCCCTTAGGCACTGAAAATTCCAGTCAGAACATTGATCTTTCCCAGGTCAACAATCTTATTTTTTTTGCAATTTTTTTCCAAGGGTCAACAACCACAGGTCAAACACCTTAATTTTTTTTGCAAGATTTTCCAAGAAATACAATTTACATATTAATATAACCAATCAGGTTGTTCTTTCAAAGGTCAACAACATTTCCGGATTTCCAGGTCATTGCTATTTCTTAGAAATTTAATTTTGAATTTGAATGTGCTTAAAAACAAGTTTTATTCGCATTGAGGCTACATTGAAAATCTTATAAATACTTGTTCACAGCCATCCTATATTCAATTCTGCAAAAAATTCGATCTAAGCAACTTCTGCATAACAGGTGAGACATTTTATTTTTACTTATTTAATTTTTAGAAATAAGCAAGTTTTAGGAATAAAATTATAGTTGATTATTTGTTAGCTACTAGCAAGGTTCATTCCAAAACGGAAAAATCGATTTAGTTGATAACCCAACAATGATATTTTACCATAATATTAAATAATTTAATGCAATATTTCTTTGTTAAACGAATATATGACACAGAAAAATTCGTAAAGATCACTCACCAAAAACGTTTCTCGGTTGTTTTTTGGTGAATTATCAAACTAAAATCTTTCTTTATAGCCTAGAGAGATGGGAAATGGCTCGTTATAGAGAAAATTGACTCAGGTCATCATGGTGCACATCTCCGACCACGCAACGATCCATTTTTAACGATAATAAGCTTTAATTTCAAAATTTTAACGTTCGTCTTCAAACGTAGCGTGACGAAACAATCGACTTTTCACGTTGTTGCGTGTTATTTCATTATTTTGTCATGAAAACAATTTTTCTATGGCACGTTGGCCGACCGCACAACGAGAGGAGTTCATTATAGTGAGAATTTCCCTGACAGAAATTTGCTCACTTGATCGTGTAGCAAGTGTAGCAGAAATTCGCCCTATCACAACCAACTTACAGTGATAATCACGCAGTAGCTTTCAAAAGCTACTGAGTGATTATCACTGTAAGTCGATGTTCATTGGCTAAATTTAAAACTAAATCAGTTATGCAATATCCTGTAGGTTTCATTGGTCAACGCACTGTAATGCAAAACCGTGCAAAACATGGCGAGCGCTTTCTGAGTTGATACGCTTTCGGTAGTCACTCGCTTCGAACGTTACATAATTGACTTGTTACGATACGTTTGTTGAATTCATTTCAAATAAAAGTATGTATTTCCTATCAGTAACAGTCGGAAGGCCTTTCTTTCGAAATACGCACTGTGTCGTTCATTTGCGTAACCTAGCAACGCCTGCTATCACACATAGAAGCCGGTGGTGAAACCCGTTATTCCACCTGTGTCGTTAGGCCGAACGTCAACGTAACCTAGCAACAAATTCTGAACACCGTTTTGAAATTTATTAAGCTCCATTACAGTCCGTATTTGATTGTTTTTTTTATTTACTCTTGCAATTTTAGAAAAAAGTAAATTATGTACTGCATTTATTAATTATTATTACGGAATTGTTTAAAATAAAAAGTTTGGAGTTGTGCGCTAATGAAAAATTCTTCATCGGCGACGATATCAATTTTATTCATGGTGGCTGTAGTGCTAATCGGCGCGCCGATATTTGGACGGCAGCACGACTTTTATAAAATTTTTAAACGTTGCATACGAAATTTAGAGTGCTGAATACTGAAATATGACGTGAAATTCTCTAAATAAATACCCCGCAAGCTATTGGATATTATCAAATTTTTTCAACGCTCGTGTTTTGGCCCATTAAACTCACTCTTGTTATTTATTGGCAGATAAATTAATGTCTGCCTAAATAGCACTCGTGAGTTTATAGGGGCCAAAACACTCGAGTTGAAAAAAATTATCGATAATTTCCTTAGCCCTTGGGATATTACGTTTGAGAATCAACTCAAGGCCATGAGCGCACGCAAATGCGTGCTCGTGCTCGGTTTTTTAACGATAATAAAACCCTTAGTTCCGTAATATTAGCGCACGTCTTCATTTGTAACATGATCTAACAATCGATTTTTCACGTTTTGTCGCATATTATTTAATTATTTAGTCGCAAAAAACCCAATTTTTGGCCGTTTTATAGAAGTGCTTATACTGGAGTGTTCCAGATTGGCTGCTGCCATTATTGTGGCAGCCACTTTCCCTTGCAAAATCAGGTTACTAACCTTGAAAGCGCGCGGAGCTGTAGATAGGAAGAGTAACTGAAGATTACGAGATTCACCAGATTCTTTCTCCCCAATCCCACAGTTTTAAAAAAAATGTAAAAACGTGCTCATTTTTAAGCAAACCTGGAAAAAAAACGAGGCAAAAATAATATTGTGGGAAAAATTTTGCGTCACCTATATTCAAAATTAACCCGGTTTTGGATATTCGGTTCCGCAATAATTTTTCCGCCAATATGAAAAAAAGCTCGTGGGTCGAGGAACTGAAAGCATTGTTCGTCATTGCTTTTTCGATAATTTTTTCACCAAAGTAAAAAAAAACTCGGTGCAGGTGGCTCAATGCTGTCATTGCTTTTTCAACTAAACTATTACATTACACGATGGAAAAAGACGCACTACCGTAGGGAAAACCGACGCACCTCCATAACAAAAGACACAAAGGGACCCCCAGCACCAACACCATTAAAACAAACGCTCATTTTAGTCTACAACTGTGTGCCCACACCGTGTTGCAAAATGAATAAGGTTTACTATACAATTCAAATTTCCGTTACCTACTACTTCGAAATTAAAAGCTGCGGGTAGGCCTAAAAGTTGACAAATGTGCCTAAAATCTAAAAAAGTCTTAAAAGCTAACACATTTTTAACCTGCAATTCTGATGGTTACTGCTTTCCAGAATATAATAAATATAGCTGTTGCAATGAGTGGTAGAGGTGCGTGCCTCACCATAGGTAGTAGCACAACTGTACAGAATATCGGATGCTACTAGATAGTCGCTTGTTTAGAAGTAGGGTAAAAAATGACAAAATGCAGGGAATCGATGCCCCACCAGCAACATTTATAAAACAAATCCTGCAAAAATAAATATACTCATTTAGAATCAGGTTTTAAAAAATGACAAAATGCCGGGGGCAGGGGCTGGTTTTTTTTTCTCCTACTTCCAAAATGTTGTTGTTAATTCGTCATTTTACACGCACTCACGCATGAACCCGATGAGATCTTACAATTAGTCTTTTTCACGCTGCGGTGCATTCGAGTAGCATTTTTGCAACAGTCCCTGACCCGGTGGTCCTACCGGGGAATTCGTCATTATCATGCAGTTTTGCTAATTCGTCATAACGTGTATGCTAAATTCGTCCCCATTGCCGTGCAGTTGCTAATTCTTCAAAAAAGGGCTGTTCGAAAAGGGTTGTTTTTCTCTTTTTTTCCAACTACTAATGAAACGTACAAGAAATTGCTATTTTATTTTAGCATTGTAAGAACTCTCGGGGAGTACATTTGTTCGGAGATGCACGAACTGAAAACTGTCAATATCAACAAGTTGGCAATCAGTCCTTACGATGACAAGAGATGGGTTTGCAACGATGCAGTCAGTACTCTCACTTTGGACACATGAATTCAGCTTGAATTATCCAACCAGCTGGAGTCGTAGCCTTTACATTAAACAAAATAAAGCATTTTCCCATCTTTTCCTTTCTTTTTATGGAAGACTTGCTCTACTAGATGTAAATGTAGCACTAGGATTTTTGAATTTACTGTTCGTAGAATTCTCCAACACTGGTTCACCCGACTCATCCTTTAAATATAAGTAACTGGTCACGTTTTTTGTACTTAATGGATCATTAAAACTTCGCCAGTAAAATTTTGCTAATGCCCTTTGATAAAAATTGTCTTAAGTTTAGAAATCCTGACTTTATTTCCCACAGCAAATTTTGGTTTCTTCAGCAGTCGTTTAAGACTATCGTCTCAGCAATGGTTCACGATGCCTGGTTGCTTCCCTAGGTTTTAGTTTTGTTGCGCAATGAACCACGTTGTTGTACTGTGAAACAAACTCATCGATAATGTGTATCCACTTGTAGTTCCCCTGACCAGTGAATCGTTTCCACATTCGAGTTTTCAGTATTCTGTTGAAACGTTCGACCACACTTGCTTCCTTCTCAGAGTATATAGAGTACATGATGATGTCATGGTGCCGAAGTAGCGCTTTGAAGTCTTTATTGTAGAACGCACTACTTAAATCAATCGTAATTTTTAGTAGGTGTCTCTCCTGCGAGTATCTTCTTGAAAGTTCAGTAACGTCTACATTAGTTTTAGATTTAAGAGGAATGGTCGAAGCGAACTTGGACATGACCTTAATGCAGGTCAGTAGGTAGTTAAACCCTTTCTTTACGTTAGTGTGATGTATCATTTACACCAAAACTGCATGCTATAGATCGCTCAGACCTAGTGAAATCACTTTCCTTTTTCTGTGTTGGTGTGTGAAGTTCTTTTGCTAGTTAATCCATTTTTTAAATTTCCCATTCCAAACCTGAGTTTTGTTTTCATGATTTTCTTACCGATGGAAGCCGCTAGTTTTTCTTTCATGACAGAGACGGATCCTCTACCACTTTTTTGAGCTTTTGAAATTAGAACTGCATCGTTGGCGTGTCGATCTTTTAAACCAAGCTTTCACTATAAGATACTTCATGTTCTATGCATGCTTCGTCTAATTTGTTTATTCCAGGATCTCCTCATGCCACTGGCTTCTTCAATTTAGTTTCAGGACCACAGTCCCCATAAATTCACTTCAACTGGCAAGTTATCTATGATTTTGTTCACGAGTCCCGATCCCAATATGATGAAGTAAGCTTTTTTATACCACATACATCAAAAACCACAACCTCCATCATTATGTTATTTCGTAAAGTTGAAGAAACTGGGGATTTCGACTCATTTACATTTTACACAATATTTCTTCTTGATTTCTTTCCGGTTGTTTTTTTTAAATATAGTACAATCTTTTTTCATTCCGAGTATATACCTTTAAAAAAGACATCTTTTCCTGTTCAATTATTCTCACCGGCAAAGACTCTTACGTGAGAATTAATCTAACCATACCCATTCATTTGGACTCTGAAGAAAATTAAGATTTCGCTCTGCTTAATTTTGACACGTACAATGGCAAACACAACATTACCTTAAAAAATAATTTATTTCTCTACACAATAGATGCTGGTGCTTCTGGCGCAAAGTGTTAGTCACTCCAGGTGCTTACGAGATTGAAGATTTGATTAAATTTCTTAATTCATTGATAGATGAAAGCAGTCACAACAAGGATGCCATTTGTATTCTTGCGAATCTTAACACATTAAGAGCGGACTTGATAATTACAGTCCCGAACTATGGACAATTCTTTTTGGCTGATAAGAGCTTGGATCGTATTTTGGGGTTTGAATTCAGCATCTACGTGAAAAATCAAGAAAGTCAAAATACTGTTGACATCATGAGCATCAAAACACTTTTTGTGCTCACTGGCATCAAAAGCAATTCATACAAAAATAGCGACACCCAGCCCACTTTATATTCGTTTTATTCGTATTCACCTCCAAGTTTTAAAATTATAGAGTCCCCTGATAATTTAATTTACTTCCCTGTTACTACTAACCCAATCAAAAATATAAAAGGGTGGCTTATGTCTCAGACCAACGACCCAATGGATCTGAATGGAGCCGCTAGTTCTCCAATTATCCAGGTATTGGTACTCTAATAAAGGGTCTACTCACTTAAGGCTCGGGTGAGAAACCATCATTGCTCGGTAAGTGCTAGGCGTTGAATAGTGCCTCTTCTATTGCTGTTTAACTAACCAACAACGTGGGATTCAAACTGCAACATGCGTCCATAATCGTTGAACCAACTCCAAAGGGCAGCTGTACCTTCTCCATCCCTCTAGACCATATCACGGGATTTTTCGAAAATTACAAGGTTTTAGGAACTAAACACGTGATAACTTGTACGAAAGCTAGCAATACAAATGCCATCTTCAATGCTGCAACCAATGGCAAAGTCGTTTTGAGTAGCATTTTGTGGCTCCTTCCTAACATCATGGCATTGGACGAAGAAACATTAAAACTACACTATCTCATTGACTATGGAGCGACAATGGATTTATTATTTAGACACTGGCATTACGACAGCAGAGAGATCCCTCAAAATACAACCTTCACCTACTTCTGCTTTTGAAAAAGCTTGGTAAATAGTTCTAGCTTTTCAAACTAACAGACTGGACTCTTTAGTTAATAATCTGACCATGTTCGACCATTGCAGTCTGAAAGACACTCACGTGACTGATATCCGTTTATGGATTTATGCCAATTTTGCCACTGGAGAGTACGTCTGTCTCTACAGAATGGCGCAGCAATTTAGACAGCTGTGCTACGACAGCAATTACTTGAGTTTCGACTTGGTTCAGTGCAAGAAAGCCGATCCTCTCATGGTGTATGATTGTTCCAAACAGTCAGAGTTAAAATTCCGGCCACGATGGACCGTTGCAGTCTGTAAGATATTCACGTGAAAGATATCCGTTTCTGAATTTGAACGCTAATTTTAGCACTGGCGAGTACGTTAGTCTGCACAGAATGGCGCAACAATTTAGACAGCTGTGATACGACAGCAATGACTCATGGTGTAGGATTGTTCCAGACAGTCAGAGAGGCTTCAATCGGGAATTGCGAAAGTACAAGTTTAGAGCAGCCGTTGTAGCAAACACCACCTGTCATCCTCTGCTCATTAGTGATAGGAAAATGAAACTAAAGTAGTATAGATGCAAAGAGCGATGTTAATAATGAGATATTAGGTGCTGGAGTACACATGTCTGTAAAGGACCCACAAGAGTCCCTAAAATTCAGCCTTAAAAAACAGGGGGCAAGGGTCAGCATTTAGGATGCACGAAACACAAAACCAGGTCAAGATCACACAGCCAGAGGCTCAAGTCAATTTAAAAAAAATAATATAAAAGTGGCAACAATAAGAAATAAATGTTTGATTGGCACAGAGCCAGAGGCTCTCTGTAAACTTCTCTAAGACAACTAATGCCATATGCAGGCATTAAAAGTAATAATAATTAATAATACAAGATAATAAAATCATACAATGACAATAATATAAATTTGTTGCAGAGACAACCGGAATGGCAAGGGGAAGCAAGTGAGGGGAAACATCCGACATTAAAAGTAAAAAAATATGAATTACAAAAGTTTAAAATGAAGACAATAGCTCGGCTGCAGAGAAGGGGTTGATGCAATTAGGTTGGGGTAACGAAAGCCTTCCACCAAGGTTAGACCTACCAGAGACACAATGGTCCCCAAAGGCAACACTAAACATGAGGGACAAGTGAGGGGAAACGCCGAGTATCATTGTCAATATTTCTTAAATAACAATAACAAAATGTATCACAATGCTTGGCCAAAGCCAATTGTCAATCGTAATGTATAAAAAAAACAATAAAAAATTCACCACATTCAAGGTGGCCAGTGTGAAGGGTTGCGAGGCACTTACACCATACCAATCGTTGTTTATAAACTAGTTGTTTATTAAATAATAAAAAGATATGGTGCTCAACAAAAAATAGCAAAAAAGAAAGGTGGCATTGCTAAATCAATTTTAGCCAGATTTTAGCCATTTTTTATGGGGGGAGGGGGGTAACAGCCGTTGTAACAAAACAATGCAAATATTCAAGCTGAACTCATGAGCCATCACAACAAACTGGAATGATCCGGCTTGAAGAAAAAATAACTAAGCATAAACCAAAGCAATAAAAAGTTGTCCCATGGCAAAGGGCCATTTAGATTTAAACAGACAGGCAAGAATAATGAAAATACCGAAATTTAGAGGTACTTTTATTAAAGACACACTTCCCTTAAAACCTATGCCTGCAGTTGAAAACGGAATCGTAAATTTGGAATGTTTCCATGATAGATACGGGAGTCGCAGGTAGCCTATCCCACCACTTTGGGAGAACCCTGTTACTTCGATAGTTATGGCAACATGGGTCCTCCCAGGTTCATGGTTAACTACTTGCGACCGGGAATTAAATACAATTACAAACGATTGCAAAACATTGACCAAATTTGGTGCGGTCACTTTTGCTTTTTTTTTAACCAAGTTCCTTCTCTACGGCTCATAATTATGAAGTTGTTTTAAACAGGATGAGATGAGTCAACTATTGAAAAGTTACATGCAAGTCTAACTGGAGATAACTCTTTCTGTATGAAAATCTTCAAGCGTGCCTGTACTACAACGGGCAAATCTTTTTCTATTTCGTAAGAAATATTGAAAGTGTTAGTTGTTGAATGCTCGTCCTTTGATTTACTAATGTAAAATGTTTTCGCACATGCATTTCATCTAGCAATGAGTGCGACGCTCAGATCACTGCAGTAAAAAATTACTTTACGAATTAAACAGGAACTTCTACTTAGGAAGCATGAAACTAATTATCATGAAACAGTTTTCATGCACATATATCTTCGCAATAGCATCACTTGGTAAAGTAGGGTCCCGCAAATTTCTAATCGGTTTGTTCATGGCATTGAAATAAATTCTGGCCCGTCTTGTGACAAGCAATTGATGTCACCAAATGTCTTAGTAATACCATCAATCAGTAAAGTAGGTTCGCTTAGATTTCAAATCGGTTTATGCATTGCATTGAAAGATAATTTTTCTTCTTCCCGTAATGAATAATTTCTGGCAACGTACATGACGAGGAACCTATGTCCTTAATTTGCTTTTTTTGTATAAAACTTCTCATCAGTGTCATCTGCATATAAAGTACTTTTTATGCTAGAAATGGCAGAGGCCAACTCGTCGGTGGGAAGAGTAATGGAAGGACGAAATTCGGTTTTAATTTTTTGAACATCAGTTTCCAGAGTATGAATGAATGAGAAATTTATTGCACCAAAAAGATACAAAAGGTCAGGAAAGGGACCATACGATCCACTAACATCCTGCCAAAAACAAATTAAGCAAGAACAAAGTAAAAGTAACCAATTGCTGGCACAGCCATTGTCGCATACTAAAAACGCATTACAAACTTTGTAAGATCTACACTTTTATTAAGTCTGAATTTAAAAGATGCAAGGGATGGGGCATGGGCAACATCTGCAGGGAGCGCATTCCAAGGCTCAACAACACGATTTGAAAAAAAGTGCCTACTACAGTCACTCTTAAAAGGTCTCACGATCAATTTAAAATCATGACCACGTGTTCGGTCCCCCTCACGCAGTTGAAAAAACCGAGTGCTAGGTATATTCGTTAAACCATGAAGGATGGAATAGGTCATGTAGAGGTCCAGCTTAAGCCTCCGTACTACGAGGGTGTCCAACCCAAAAATTCTAAGACACTCAGAGTATGATTTATATATTAGCCCAGGCAAGTATTTGATAAAAGTTCGTTGAATGGACTCGATCAATTTTATGTGTTTCAATAAATACGGTGACCAAACTTGGCTACCATACTCCAAAATTGGCCTAACGAAGATTTTGAAGGCCCAAACAAGAGTTTTTGCATAGCCAGAGGTGAAACAGCGCTTAATAATGGCCACTCTCTGCCGTGCAGCTTTGGCAATGTGGTCGCAATGTGACCCGCTTTTAAGATCACATGTGAACCACACGCCCAAGTCTTTTATCTCAAATACATGATCCAAAATCTTATCAAATAAGAGGTAATCCCTCTCTTGATTTTTTTTAGCAATGTGAAAGGTCTTACATTTTGGACCTGATATTGGTAGGTTTCATGTTTCCGACCATTGTTCGAGTTCTAAAAGTGCAGAGGATAATACCTGATAGTCTCTAAGACACTCAGAGTATGATTTATATATTAGCCCAGGCAAGTATT
>JAHWFP010070589.1:0-18021 GCA_023313725.1 Lithobius niger | reverse complement strand
AACCTGTCCCCCCCCCTCACCTCAAAGAATGAATTTTGTTGAAGGTTATATTAATTTATACAATTTTAATTTTTTCTTATTAGCAAAAAACAACGTGGCATCAGCCTTCTAAGTGGGTAAGCTAACGGGGAATCAAATTCCAAACAATTTTGCTGTAGGACTAATACTGTAAGAGTTACAATCATCTAAGTTAATAGAAATCTCACAAAACGAACTTGGTGGCAGCCATCTGATAGATTGACTAGCCTGTGGGGGCTTATAAAAAGGGGAAACAAATTCCAAACCACTTTCCTCTAGGACTAATACTCTAGAAGTTACAGCCAACTAAATCTATGCACATCTCACAAAACAAACTTGGTGGCAGACATATGATAAAAATTAGTAGCCTGTCGAATTTAATAAAGGAGAAACAAATTACAAACCGTTTTGCTCTAGGAATTTTAATTTAGAAGTTAGTCATCAAGTTAATGGACATCTCACAAAATAAACTTGGTGGCTGCCGTATTGCTTAATAGGCATCTCACAAAATGAACCTAGTGGTAGCCATCTTGCAAGATGAAATTCCATGATTTTTCCGTATTTTCCAAACCAATACTGAAATTTTTACGTTTTTTTTTTTTTGGGGGGGGGGGTCACAGGACTGACAAATATTATCTTTTTCACGTTTCCCTGATTTTCTCTTGACTTTTCCAGACTTGATAAATTCCATAAATTTTGCAGGTTTCGAGAAGTAGCGAGTAGTGTAAAATTAGTATTAAATAAAAATAAATTCAATTTAAAATTTTACCAACTACTTTGAACTTTATATTAAATTAAAACAAATAAGTATTATACCTTCCCAATATTTTCAGCTTCTCCTCTGTGTATTTTCTCTTGTATCCAGATCATTTTGAATTCCACCCTGAGCGTAAGCTCTTATATAGGCACAATTATATAGGCTCCTCAGAAAAATGTTCAAAGCCACGAAAATTCTTAAAATCAATCTAACCAATCAGAACCAACTTAAACTGGTTTCAACTGGTTACAAAGTTCAATTTTCTGAAACTTTGCGACCAACAGAAAATATTAATTAGGGCCTGACCAAAAGAATCACAATCTGGCTTTTCAGGTTTTCTTTTTCTCAAAACTTGTTGCAAGCAAGGAAAATGTTCTAAATTACTCAGTCAATACGATCACGATCTGGCTTTTCAAGTTTTATTTTCTGAATTTTTCTACGAAATAGAATTTCATAAGCAGGTCAGTCAATGGGATCCTTAGTTTTTTTCCGTTTTGAGTTTGAACGATTCACAGCTGCAAGATTGTGCAACCCTATATAATTTGGTTTTTTAAACCGGCCACTCATTAATATACAAAGCTTCGTGCTGAACAGATACTAGAAACTTAGCTCCAAAAGATATGAATACTACATTGGTTTTTTTTAACTTAATTTTTTAATTACAGAAGTATTAAAAGCATAAGAATTTATGTCTTTTGGAACAAATTTTTTTTTGTTAATACTCGTGACAGATCGCTTAAATATTCAGCAATTTAATACATGAATGTATGAATGCAATGGAGGAATCGTCAAAAACGTGTTACGTTTTAGTCCAAAAGCGCATAGTCAAAAACGCATACGTAGTACTAGTGTAAATATTTTCGTTATAGATTTACTACCAAATAAAATAGAAACACGGCACTGTGATTCGATCGTAATAATTTACTACACAACCAGGTATCATTGTCATGTTGCAGATCTACGTGTACATTACAATCGATTTTTACGTGTTAATTCCTGTGCAACAGAATAGTGCATCTTTAAAAAATTCATAACCAGCATCTTGTCATTTGTCCTACGCTGAAGCCTGATGTAGCTCTACTAAAAGTCTTATCTGGCTTTTGCGAAGGTCAATGGCAAGGAGCGAGGCTAATCTGCTTTGTTACACGAGATAGAGTAAAATATTCGGTAAAAGTAGCAATATTCAAGTTCTGTACCATAAAATTCACAATTATTTAAAAAAATTAAATTCTGATAATATCTTTAAGTTTAATATACGGGTTCTCAAGATTTGTTTAGAAAGGTTCATTGTTTGAGGGTCAGCTAACCGAAGCAGATGCAGTTTCGATTCAGAAGAGTCCTGCATGGTAAAGACCTAAATAACATTTTAAACTATTGCGGTAAGTCGAATTGTTAGGAATCAATATTTGTTAATTACGTACTTTAAAGCCCACTTGTGAATTCTACAGCAGAGTTGTGAATTTAAAAAAAAGACTTGTGAATTCATATACAGAAATGGCGATATTTGTAATGTGTTTATTATGACACTGAAGTTTTGGTCACAACAGTGATGAGATGCTTAGCATGATACTTAAAAACCCACATTACACCCCACACAAAACATGCATCATCCCTCTTCCCTTGTTTGCATCAATGGCACCCACCAGGTAGCCCACCTGCCAATATTGAGGAAAACTTATTGCTATGTCATAGCTTCCAAAAATTACCCCGTTTTTAGATATATATAATTTTAGCAACTATTTGTTTGCCATTGTGCAAAAAACTCGTAGCTTTGGAGCCAAAAGCAAGGTTCGTCATGCTTTTCCACCAAAACAGTTACTAGAATGTTGCATGATTGAACATACACCACTTCCCTTTCCCACACCAGAAAAGACACCACCTAAATACACATCGGGATGAAAATGTCCCACCAGCAAAACTTCTCTAAAAACCTGCAAGAAATGCTCATATAGGGAAAAAATGACAAACTGCAGGGATTTTCTGTGGCCAAAAAGGGTTGCTCTTTCCTTTTTTCTTACTAGAGTAGTCATTCACATTTCATAGAGTTTCAGAAAATTTATATTTAATTGAAATAATTTAATGCTTGGGGTTGACGAAAGGATGTGATAGCAAATGAAGTGTGAGCTCGACCCAGCATAAAAATAGGCATCACATGCACATAGTGATGTGCATCTCTTGTGTTTGTGCATGCCAAGGAAACACTGAGGACATGCTTATGGCTCCGTTGTAATTTATCCTGCTGCCACTGGATAAACTGGATAACTTCGGAAAATAATAGTATATGGCTAGGTAAACTAGAAAGACTCAATAGCATTTTGATTACAAGATTTTTAAACGGTTCAGTATTTTACATACACGTTTAAAATGGGAAAAGAGGCCACTATACCTGAAAGTCACAACAGGAAGAATAAGTTCCGCATCAATCGCATTCCTTAATCAAATACATGTCCTCCTAGCTTGTAAACAAGCACTGGATTAGAGACGCTTCTACTGACGATGAAAGCTACTAAAAAGGAATATCATCGCAAAATGCAGCATACGGCTCTGAAATATACTATCATACGTTTTGTGTACCTTTCGACATCGTGCTGTTCTTCAGCGAGATACATATTTCTTTAATGTTTGTTGTTGTTAATGAGGCCAATGTTTCTATTTTGTTCTAGTATAGCGATAAATTTTATAAGAAAAATTGTTTTTGTTTCTATATTTTCATGTATGTAAAGGATTAACAAAGTAGGAATTTATCTCGACATGTGCCAGTATGCTGTGCCAAGTTGAGGTAACAATCTTTAGGATTCAGCTTAGAGGATCCCACAGAAAACTGCAATGAAATGGGCAACAAAGCTTTGTTGTGTGAATGAAAAGTAAAAGACTTCTCACTCAGTCTGTAACTCATACTATTTAATTTGAAAGTTTTCTATTGTACTACGAGAACGTAATTTGAGATATAATTTTCGTTAGTTTTAATTTCAAGTTATAGTCTGTGACTACCATGACTGTATAAGTGACAATGCTACCGGGAAGTTATCACTGGTTACTGTTTTGCATTCAAGGTTCAATGCTTAATTCGTATTTCATCTGTGGTAGTTAACACTTTAACACCTATGGACGTACTGGAACGTCCTTTGAACTTTTGCACAGCTGCCTACGGACGTACCTGTACGTCCTGTATGTTTGTACGTTTATGCTAAAGTCAACGTACCAGTACATCCATCACGCTTCACGCAGTGTTGTTAGGTAACGTTTTTAGTGCACCTATCAGCCGTTAGATGGCAGCACTGACTAGTCAAAGCTGTGTGAAATGATGTTTGTTGGAAGTTGTAAAGATGCCTTGCTTAGCTGAATACAAAATGGCTGCCAACAATGTTGAACTCTTGCGTTTTTGTAAGTGTTTCAACATTGTTTCGCTGCTTACTGTGCCAGTACTAATTTTTGTACAAAGTTTCTGAACGTTTCACCATTAAAAGCATACTTGTCTGAGATAAGTGACTATATTTTAAATTCTTGAGCTCCACTGCACAGGTTGAAATGATATTTTTGGTAAATGCCAAAATCGGTCAGGCTGGAATGCTAGTTCAAAATAAAAAGGTCAGGCGCGAAAGTGTTAAATAGCTTGCATAATTAGCATTTTAAGTCACACCAATTTAGAGAATTTCATTGAGCATAAACTATTACAACCTATTCAACGTTTTGCCTTGGAATAAAATAAAGTCAAGAAACGAAAACAGGAAGGAAGCAACTCTTAAATCGATATTGGGTCACCATAATTGATTATGAATCATTCTGTGATGGAGTATTCATCTTCTTCGTATTTACTAAATGTTACCCACAGTGTATTTTTTTTGAGCTAAGGTGCATCTGTAACAAATGAAACTACATGATCGCTTCAGTGTTTTTATAAGGATGGATACGAAATACATATAGAAGGTGGATACATAACATAGAAATTTAAATGTTAAAAAAGCAGTCAAGAAAATATGCATACGTGTATTCTCAGCTGCTGTATGACCACACTGAAACATCTTATTCAAACAAGTGTATCAAATGATCTAAAGCCAAATACAGGAATTGATCCGAATGACCCTGCCACAGCAATTTCTTGAAGGGATGCCACAAAGTTGATTTGGCTAAAGAAAAAGAGCTTTTTCGGGTAGCACGCTATACAAACGAAAAAGAAGAGCGGAGCAATTTACAATAAATTTCTTTGGTGTGGGAGAGGTCAAGTAAAAGTAGGTTAACTGAAAGAACACGAACACAAAGAATAGAGAAGCAGTACACATACCAAGCTCTCTTCAGGTAGGATGGCCAAACAAATGTAAGTCAACTCCTCTTGTGTTAGAGCTGCCAAGCAAAGGCAGGTTAACTCAAAGTACATAATACAGAACCGAACAGGATTCATAGGCATCCTTGAGGTTGAAATTGCTAAGCAAAAGTAGGTTACGTCAAAATCCATTAACCAGAATGGTAGCAAGGCAGTTCACACTCAGCTTCCTTGGGGGTAGTTATTTAGTTATGTTCTTTTGGATAGACATGGCTAAGCAAAAGTGCATAATACAGAGTGCATAAATCTAATGAAAAGGACAATTTATAGTAGGATTCCTTTAATTGGTTAAGCAATTGTAGGTTACGTCAAAGTACATAAACTTTAAGAATATAAGGGCTTAGTAATGACTAAGAAAAAGTATAAATCCAAAGTAAACAAACCCAAACAATATACAACCAGTTATGTATAACATCATTGGGTCAGGAACAGCCAAGCAAAAGTTGGTTGACTAAAAGTGCCTGAACACAAAAGAGCTTCATAGTAAGTTCCCTTACTAAAAGTGCCTGAACACACAAGCAGTTCATAGTAAGTTCCCTTGGGTAAGAAAAGCAGATTAACTCAAGTGTTCTGGCATTAAGACGACAATTTGCATTTTGTGTATTTCCTCCTAAAACTGTTATTTTTTAGTTTTCTTCTTATCGAATAGTAGCAATGGATGACACACGCACCATCGTAGGAGTTGGTGTAGTTTTACGAAAAAAACGTCGGTGAGATGAGGCAGGATGGACGACAAATCCTAATTTCAACAATGCAGCAAGCACAGAAAATAATCACCTTCCAAGAGCGGGTTCTGGGTGAGTATTCTGAATTCTAATTATCAATACAATTATTAAGCCCTTTTAACGATATTTTATGAAATAAATACTAATTTAACTTGCTTGGTCAATGTTCATTCATCATCTCTAATAGATGCCATTCTTAAAACCAGTTCATTAATCAGTAAGACGTGGACTTGGTAGTTCTCCTTGATAGTCGATTGGGACAACAGTTTCTGCAGAACACTTCTCGAAATGCAGCCAAGATCAAGTGTTGATATGATTTGCAGCAAAATGGTCTCACGGTTTTCATTGCAATTTTCATATTCTACCCATCGGAAAAGACCTCTGATTACACAATCCATGGAAACTTCAATAGGGTCTATTTGTTGAATGACTCTTTTCAGTTGGCAACCCTTTAGCCCCAAAAATTGTTCAGTAAGAATTATTCTGGTGAAGTGCTTAGCTATATATTGCAACTGATGGTTATTGTCTGATGTAGCCATCAATGGGGAAACTTGGGATGAACCTAGAAATTACAAATAAAACGTTTTGTGGATGCAAATGTGAAAATGCTGAATTAACGTTCTTTTCAAATACTAAGGTTATATTGGGAAAGAGAAAGAGGCAATTTTGCTAAGAAACATCTACAATATTTTACATTACACAATAGACAGGAGTACGAGTACGGTATTAATAAACTGATTCTTTTAGTTGCAGGCTACATTAATTTATAACTGATTTCATGGAATAATAAATGGAACTAATGTTGGACTACAGATGAGTTATCAGTTTCGATATTTAAAATTTGAAGTCCCCAAAACAACTGAAAATATTATTTATTTATGAACTTAAATTCACAAATACGGCATAGCATGCATGTGGCCAATTTGTAATGAATCGTTCATTTGGTTGAAAATTTAAATTGGAGAAGAAAACCAGGACAAGATGAAAAGCTTCGTTGAGTAGCGGAGCAATATAACCAATATTCACTTCATGGTGTATTGGTTAACTTTGGACAATTTAACCAATATGCCATGAAGATTCATCAGGCTGCCATGTCGGTTAAATTTGTCAAAAAATGGTCGTCAACCATTAATTAAACGGCATAGTCATTAAACTTTTCAAAAATGGTCTTCAACCATTATTAATATTAAGAGATATATTAGTTAAATTTGTCACTGAATGGTCGAAATACCCTGTGGAATTCTTTACGAGATGATGTTATCACGACACCCTCATTCTATTGTTTTAAATTCAAATTAAATAAGCGTAATACACTACCATACACAATCAGTCCTTTACGAATATTATTTTGCTTTAATTTTGTGCAGGTTATTTATGCCTGGTTATTTGTATCTGTTGTCATTTAATGTTGATAGGATGTCATTGGTTTCCATTACAACAATCTTTATTATTATCATTATTATTATTAATATTATTATTACATAATTACATAATCTAGAGCACTAAATGAAGGTAAATACGTTGGTGCTATTCTGATTGATTTAAAAAAAGCATTTGACACAGTTGATAAAAATATTTTAAATATTAAATTAAACAGATGTGGAATTAGAGGAAAAATGTTAAATATAATTATGAAATATCTTACTGATAGGATATGCTGTGTCAGGATTGACAATAAAACTGATGAATGGAAAAATGTGTTTTTTGGTGTTCCACAAGGCTCAATCTTAGGACCTTTGCTCTTTCTGATTCACATTAATGATATACAAGAATTGAAATTAAATACATTATATCACTTTATATGCAGATGATGTAATCATGATCTCAATAAATATTACTGCTGAAAATATGATCAGGAACCTTCAAATGGACTTTAATCAAATAAATGATTATTTTTATGAAAATGATTTATACGTCAACACCTCGAAAACATTCTGTCTTGCTATAACATCATCACATATGAGGTTAGAAAATATAACTATCATACACCATACTATGGGTTGTACTGGAATAAACTGTAAATGTAATAAATTGGGAATAGTGAATGAAATAAAATATTTAGGGGTACTGATTGACAAAAACTGGAAATTTTATAATCATATTGAAGAACTTATAACCCAGATACGAAGAATGATTCCTATGCTCTACAAAACTAGAGAATTTTTAAACATAAACAATAAACGAAATATATATGAAGCTCTTATATTATCGCAAATTAGGTATGCAATTACAATCTATGCTACAACAAGCGATGGACTTTTGGAAAGGTTGCAAAAAGTTTTAAATAAAGCTGCAAAAGTGCTGTTTTCTAATAATAAAGAAACAAAAAAAATTGGACATTTTCCAGAATAATAAATTAATGACAATTAAAAAAATTCTGCAGTATACTGTATTAGCACAAAATTATTACAACAAAGAATGGAAGATATTAATTGATAGAGAAACAAGAATTAATCATCCTTGGCTAAAAATACCAAAATATAGGAACACTTATGGAAAAAGAGGATTAAACTATTTAGTACCATACTTTTTTAACAAATTACCAGATGACCTGAGAAACTTAACAATTAATAATGTTAAAAAGAAAATTAAAGATTTTGTAATTCAGAATTAACTGTATTTGAGTATTGTTACAGATGAATTAATGTTACAGAAATAAAAAAAAAAAATCTTATGTTTGAAAATACTTAGCTTTATGATAATGATTTTACAATGATAACCAAAAAGGATAATGCTAAAATTGTTTTGCAACTCTTGTCTGTTGATGTAATTTAATATACACTAATGATATTTTACTGTATTGTAATAATTTGAATTTGTAAATGTTGCACATACAAATACTTATGTATTTCGTGCAGAGTGGAACAACAATAAACATATTATTATTGTATTATATTATATATTATTATTATTATTATTATTATTATCAACTAATTAAAAATTTAAGGGGCATTATGCCAAAATTGTATTTACTTAGAAACATGCTGAATGAAAAAAATAAAAAAAATAATTTATTTTGCTTGGGTAGAGTCACATTTGAGATACTGCATTGAAATCTATGGTTTTGTCCCAAATTATTCGATAGAAAGACTTCAAAAAATTCAGAATAAAATTATTAAAATGCTTCATAAAAATAACGCTAAATATTCTACGGAGGAACTGTATAAGAAATGCGGCATGCTTAAGGTGATCATGTTAAGAAATTACGTTGTTTTGTTGAAGAACTATTTTCGTATCTTCAATAAATTGGATAAAAATATTTTATTAAACAGACGCAACACACTACAATTACCTACACCGCGTATTAGAAATAATTATGTTAAGAGCTCTAGTAACTTTTTTATACCCGAACTTTTTTATACCTGACCTTTTTAATAAATTACCCAAAAATCTTTTCTTTCTGACCAAGTTTGGTGTGGTGAAAGAAGAAATAAAAAAAATGGTTAATCAGTTACTAACTATCTAAATGTTTGCTTGGTCAACTTCACACTATCTAAAAACTTATACTAGGAAAAATTAAGAGGAGAACTTCAGTAGTGTTCTCAAATTACTAGTTCTCAAGCACTTTGTAACCACACTTTTGCTATTTTTGTAATCACGTAATAATTTATTTTGTAATGATATTCACATATGCTTTATTTGTAACTCTAATTATTTTTCACTTTGTTTTGATGTTCTTTATTTTTAATGTAATTTACACTTATCATTTTCTTTTTTGCTTGCTTTTGTATTGCCAACCTTTTCATTTATTGATGTAACTTTACCACGTACACAAGTGCTTTTTGTGCTTCACATGGTATTTGCTTTAGCCATAATAATTTTAAAAAAAGTAAAAATTATTATTATTATTATATTATGGACTAGTGCAATTGTTATCGTAAAGAGAAATAACTGCAGTTTTTAGTATAAATAGAAAAAACACGCATTTGTTAGTATACATAGAAAAGAAATGCAATTGATGCGGCAAACATAAAAAAGTAACTTTACTACTTTAGAATTCTAGAATATTTCACTGCAACTCACCTTTCTTATCTTTGTATAAGTTTATCATTTTTCTAATAAAGTTAACCAAATACTCAAATAAACTGATGATTGAGACACCCAAGAAAAAACCAAGGCTACCTCCCACATCACTTAATAAAGCAGCAAGATTGTATGTAAATCTCTCCTGTATTGTTTGAAAGGTATTGCTAGGAATAATTATATGCAAATTGGAATTGTTGTTGTAAGACCGACGCTTGATTGGAGGCGTGAATTCATAGATTGTCTGTTGACAGCTCTTCTTTTGTTTGTTGCAGTGTTCAATGTATTCATCGGTGTAAAAAAGTTGCCGGTTAACTCTCTGTATTTCTTTCATATTAGTACACGGTTTCAAATCTAGCCTTGTATTTAAAAATGGATGCCTGAAAATAAGAGTAGGCATAAATAACGTTCAAAGAAAACAAGTTTTCAGGCGCTACATAATGGAATGTACAATGTTGATATTACCACTTTTCCACCTCTCATTCAGAGTCAAAACTGTGTGCTGCCAAATGTGAAACAACTAGTGCTTACTAGTTTCTATCCACGTTAAATTATGCTGTATAGGTTTTAACCCAATGGATAGTTACGAGAAAACACCACTTGTGCTATGAATAATCCAAGTGTATGATAATTCCCTGTGAAATAGCTTTCTACAGCCATGATGCGAGGAAGGCGGCAACTTCTTCAACCCAAGGCCGACTGAGGTAGAATTCACGTATTGAGCCTCCACAATGTCAGCTCACGCACGTGCCAGAAAGTGGATGCTGTTAAACGTGGCTTTGGTAAAATATGATTCTGGCAATGGAGAATCAACCGGGGTGGATACAGAAAACGAACCCTATAGCTTTTCTCCAAAACGATAGTGTGACATGGGATGGCATAGGAAGCGATAGTTACAGCATGGAAACACCATTTCAGACATGTATGCATTCATCGTGGCTGAGCTGTGAGAGAACTCAGCCTGGTTGATGGAGGTTTGCAGATCTGGTCGAACCCCTGTAAAGGGGATCTTGGGAAAGTTCCCATCAGGACTGCCAGCCAGGGTAGCGTGAGAGGCTACCATGCTCCATCAACGGCTATGGGAACTATTCTGGCCAATTCTGCACAATCATTCGACACCCTATGATGATCGGAGGTTTCCCGGATCGAATCCCCGGGTAGGCACCTCGCTTTACCAGATATTTCTTCTACTCTAAAAGCCTGGTAATGTTCAAAACTGAGCCGGTTCAGCCATGCAAGCAATAAATTGCTTCGAAATCTAAATTGAAAGATTAACTTCTGGTAAAATATAAATGTGTGAGAATTTGACTCTCCTAATTGAAACATGCGCCTGGAAATATATGAAATTAATAAATATTAGGGATCGACCGGGTAACAAAAAACCGAGTCCGAGCTGAGTCCGAGTAATTATGAATACCCACCGAGCCGAGTCCGAGTAGTAAAACCGGGTTGTAAATTTTCAATTTTTGCTTTATGTTTAATATGCAGCTTTTTTTTACTTTGGTTACTTTTTTTTTTTGGCTTTGTCATTTTCATTTCGTCCAGTTTTGTATTGCGCATAGCATAGCAATGAACGAAATCAAAAAAAAAGGACGAAACCAACTTTAAAATACTGTAAAATACCAAATTTTTTAATTATAAACTTTACGTTATTAAATAAAGTGAAGTCAAAAATTAAATTAACCAGCAATTCTTTGTTCCAATGCTTATTTTTTAAATATTAAAGTGAAATGAAAAACAAATTGTATTTTGGTTAGTTTGTCTCACAATAGGCCTTTGTTGGCTTTAATCCTTTAAACAATGATGTGGCCCAAGTGGAGTAACGACGTATATATACGTGGAAGCTTTTATGGGGAAGTGCGGGTCGAAAAATGCAATTTTCGGCCAAAATATCGGCATGAGAAAAGCTGAAATTCGCTACCCGATATGTTGTGCATCGATTTCTTTAAACAAAACGTTGTTAACGATGTCTAAAGTTTTATAAAAAGCACCTTAGTTAAGTACCGTCTCACTAAAAACTGCAAAAATGTGGTGTTCATTCCTTTTTCCGAAGTTCAAGAACAAAAAAACTGATCATTTTCGACAGCGGTAACGATCAAAGCATTTGACTGGGCGCCGCCATCTTGGGTTCATTGAAAGGCTGGAATTCCTCTCTATCCGGACTTTTCAACACATTTTCTCGATGCCCGTTTGGCATTAGCCAATCAGATGGTATGTAAGAGGCTATTTCTGGTGGTCTCGAGCTGCCTGTCCAAAGCAATTGGAAGATCGCGTTTCGTCATTGGTCAGTTGGCACCAGGTGGCCACTTTGGCGCACTCTCACTGGCTGACGGGCGATTTTACAATAGCCGCAATGGCGTGGCGCACTTCGGATTTCACGTGGGCGGTTATGTTCAGTTCGTTGTTGAAAATCCCGAGAAAGATGATGTTTCACAACATTAAAAAATTTAAAACAGCAGCCGCGATGTACAACTAAAATGGAAAAGGAGCCTATAAACCTTCACACTATCGCTTATCAGGTGGGAACAACGATTTTTAGTGTAACAATCGCTGACTTACGGACACGTTTTCTAAACACGGAAATTTTCAATTTTAGTTCGTTTACAGCCTGTAATTAAAAAAAATTGGTTCTCCGAAACTATTAAAGCAATTTATCTGATTTTTTCTGTGCACATTAATGAATATCTATGGCGTGCAAGTAGTTGTAGGGGGATCCAGAAGGTATAAATGAAACTATGAAAATAAAAATATTGTTTTCAACAAGATTATCAACCTGTTTGTACTCGGTCGAATCTTTACCGAGTCCGAGCCGGGTCAAAATTAGCATTACCCGGTACCGGGTTGGGTATTTACCTGGACTCGGTCGAACCCTAATAAATAAGAAACAAACTTCGTAGTTTACCAAATCTTTACCATCATGTAAGTTTACCATCTTTACCATCATATTTACCATCTTTACCAAAACTATGTCGTGTGAAAATTATTTAATTTATAACTTCTGTGTCACTATGTATCCTGACATATCCTGAGCTATAGCCGGTTTAACGGCGATATTTGCTCGTTTGCTCGAAACGCCTAGTCCAATATCGAGGGGGTGGAGGGAAATTTTCCTTCACCCCAAGATACTGGACTAACTTTCGAGGAAACGAGTAAATATCGCCGTTAAACTGGCTATAGCTCACGGATGTGTGATTTAATGGTAAGGTGTGACGTCAAGCTAACATATCATCTTATTCGAGATTTAAAAAATTTTTCACATAAATATGTAAATTACTGAAATGAAACTTCCGGGTTAAGCTTCCTGTCTACGAAAGACTCACATACAGGAGGACGTCCCCGTTACCCAGTCCCAGTCACCAAGGTTACAAGGTGCTAGTAGCCTCGTTTTCATACCATCGGAATGAAAGGTTGCCAGGTTGGATCATTCCTTCATGGGTGGAAGGTCCGAGCATAGTACGCGATGTTTTTTTTTTTGGTGTTAGTACAAAAAATGTCGCAGGTTGCAAATGTGCCTGTTTATGCTCGTTGCAATAGGGTGTGCTGGTTGAATTTGTGTTGTGTACGGTGGTTTTGCAAAGTTGGTCATTATATGTCACAGATGGTGTAGCAGGGGTTGTGTAGACCCCGAAAAAAGTGGTAGATTATCAAAAAAGTGTGGGTTATCAAAATAAACCAACGGTGCCGTGTGTGGGTTTTCAGATTAACCATACGGCTGCAGTTTTAGCTTGGGGATGTTTTAGCGTGATGTCACCACCGTGCATTAAGTAAAAATTAACGACGCTTACCAAAAAGAATGGTGCCATCCCTGATAAAACTGACAAAATGCAGAAAACAGAACGAATTTACTTAGTTTGTCAGTTAAATCACAGGCGTCACCACTCGTTTTTCGGATATTTTGCTAGCTATTATCAACAAAACTGTTAAAGTCAAATAATCCCCCACCCCAAAAAAGAAACTATTTGCAATTAACGTTTCTCCGATAACCCACCATATGAAGTAGACTCTAGTAAAAATTCTAAGCAGGCAGAAGATGACAAAATATTCCAAAAAATGTTGACATATCTATCAATCAATGAGGTTACTGAATATTATTAACATTTAACAGTCTAAAGCCGATTTCAATATCAAAACCAAGCAAAATTTACTGATTCAATCAACTAATGCTTTTCACTCTAAAAATGATAACACCACCCATACTTTAACCTGTTTGTATGTTAATACAATGGGTCACACAAATAAAATAGTGTAGCTCCGTCTTCTCCCTTCTGACACGATACGCTTACTGAATCGCATCTTACCTCTTCTACACCCAATTACTGTGTTGCACTTACAGGAAACAATTTGTTTCATTGTGACCGTACTGCCTGCATCTCGTGGTGGGGTTGCCCGCTTTCCTGCCTATACATACCAGCAGTTGTACTTAAATCGACCGCTCATGATTAGTCTATGGGCAGTGGAGCTTACGTGGTGTGGATCAAAGATCTCTTTAGGTTATTTGTGCTATTTGTTGATTGTTGCTATCCTATTCATAGTCCCACTGTTCCTGTTGACTGGCTTGTACTGCTTGAACATCAAAGCACTCTCCACTTTTCCAAAATGGTTACATTCTCCATTTGTGGGGTATTTTTACTTGCCTAAAATAAGCTAGTCCTTGCAATCTTTCCCAGAGTTTGTAAATAATACTTCCATGGAACTTGCCGAATTTTCCGCAGTGCTAAAATTACACCAGGACGTTATTCAACTAATCTGATATCGTTTAGGTCAGATTCCCAGTCTGCTAGACTTTATCATCACATCCTATGCTTTGGTTATTCCTTTTATAAGATATAACGCTCTTCCTGGAAAAAGAGGCATTGAAATGCTTTCCTTTAATGAGACTCTGATTCCAGAAAGGCCATTAATATCCAAACAAGGAATTTTCACATTGCTGATAACTCCCTTTTACACGTTACTTTCAAATCGATTAAATGATAGAATAAAGTTTGTGATTATGATGTTGATTCCCAACTTGACATTTTTTTAATTTTTTTAATTTTTTTATTATTATGTTATTGCATGTGTCCTTCTTTCTTGATGCTACTGTTTCTCTAAACCAGCTTGGATTGCTCCCCAAGTCTGTTCTTAAATCAACAAAAAAGTCTTGCAATTTTTTCAATGAAAATCGTACCCCTACAAATTTAACTCATTTGAAACTCACAAAGAAAAATTCTTCCTCTGGTTTTAAATCGGAAAAAAATCGGTATTGAAAAAAAACGAGTTACTCATGCAAAGGAAGAACCAAAACTCTTTTTGCTTATCAAGACACACGCTTGTGTGTCGCCCGCCTAGATAAAAACTACAACATCCGGATAAAATGTATTTATGAGCATGGCGACCACTAGACACGTTGTGTCTTTACAGCGAAGGTAGTTTGGCTGTTTTTAGCCATCTGAGGATAAATAACAAAACGACAGAAAAGGCTGAAACTAGTTTGATCGGGAGACTTTGGTCGCCTGACAACAAAAATACACTATTCAGGACACAGCTTACCGTTTTCTTGTTGAAAAAACGACGTGAATAATGTTGATATTTCCTAAGAAACAGACACGCTAGTGTGTGGCCCGCCAAGATAAAATGATAACACACAGATAATATGTCTATATGAGCATGGCGACCACTAGACACGTTGTGTCTTTACAGCAAAGGTAGGTTGGCTGTTATCAGCCATCTGAGGATAAATAACAATGCGACAGAAAAGGCTGAAACTTGTTTAATCGGGAGACTTTGGTAGCCTGACAACATAAAAGTCAATATTAAGGACACAGCTTACCGTTTTCTTGTTGAAACAACGATGTGAATAACGTTGAAATTTGCCTAATCAAGACACACACTAGTGTGTCGCCTGCCAAGATAAAATGATAACATCTAAATAATACGTATATATGAGCATGGCGACCACTAGACAAGTTGTGTCTTTGTAGCAAAGGTAGTGTGGCTGTTTTCAGCCATCTAAGTATAAATAACTTTGCGACAGAAAAGGCTGAAACTTGTTTAATCTGGAGACTTTGGTAGCCTGACAACATAAAAGTCACTATTAAAGAAACAGCTTACCGTTTTCTTGTGGAAAAACGATGTGAATAACGTTGAAATTTGCCTAATTACTACTACTAACTACTACTAACTACTACTGGTAACGCTTTTTTGTATCACGAAAATAAATTCTTCCATGCGGTGAATAAAACTGGTTCTTAGCTCATTTTACAGGTATTGCTCTAGAGATGTGCCCTTTTCATATGGACCTTTCTAATTGGTTAAGTAGTTCAGGGGTTAGGGAGCTCCAAACGTCTAAATTATTTGTTTTACATTGTTTTAAACATTGGTTTTATGCAACAATACCAAACTGACAATTAAATAAATTCGTGCGTTTGCAAGGAGATACTGCAATTCTAATAAAAACGCTAATCTAATGAAAAAAGGTGATTGCTGTCCTCAAAATCAAACGAAACCAAAAAAAAAAAAGAAGAAAAAGAAATGGACCAGAACACTAGAATGGCGTTTCCATCTCATAATTGCTAAGAAAAAAATGGATTTCATCAATTTGGACCAAAAAAATCTGATATCTACCCCAAAACAAAACTTGTTAAGGATTCCCGCCAAGCTTTTCAGTCGTGGGAAGTCGTTATATCAAACGCCTAGCTCTTTCGCCAAGCTAATCCCACCGACTAATACTTCAAACGTTAAATGAAATAATTGAAAATTGCGCAGTAAGCAATTTTCAGATATTTCATTTGACCTTCGAACTATTACTTGGTGTGATTAGCTTGGAGAAAGAGCTTAACGTTTGATATCATGACTTCCAACGGCCGAAATGCTTGGCGGGAATCCTTAACAAGTTTTGTTTTGGGGTAGATCACTAAATACTAACTACTAGTAACTACTAACTACTGGTAACTCTTTTTTGTATCACGAAAGTAAATTCTTCCATGCAGTGAATAAAGCCGGTTCGTCGCTCATTTTACAGGTATTGCTCTGGAGATGTGCTCTTTTCATATGGACCTTTCTAATTGATCAAGTGGTTCAGGGGTTAGGGATCTTCAAACGTCCAAATTCATTGTTTTACATTGTTTTAAACATTGTTATTATGCAACAATACCAAACTGAACATTAAATAAATCCGTGCGTTTGCAAGGAGATATTTCAGTACTAATAAGAAATTCTAAGTATTTGAAAAAAGATGACTGCTGTCCTCAAAATCTAACGAAAGCTACCAAAAAAGAAAAAGAAGTTGACTAGAAAACTGCATTGTTGTTTTCATCTCATAACCTTCTCTACACCTATGATAACATCACCACGCTCATTGACAAGGGAATACCTTGCGACCTTATTTTCCTTGATTTCAGTAAAGCTTTTGATTCTGTTCAACACTGCACTCTTATTAACAAAATACTTTCCTTTGGAATTTCTAAACCCACTGTTACTTGGATTTTGTCTTACCTTTCTGAACGTAGGCAGCGTGTCATTCTCAGGGGCTCGCACGCGCCTTGGAAACTTGTTCATAGTGGTGTTCCACAGGGGTCAGTGATTGGTCCTTTACTTTTTAATATTTTTATGTCTGATCTTTCAGCCAAACTTGGTGCTAACAATACTAGTTACGCTGATGACTTCAAACTGTTTGGTCCCACCTTTGACAGATCTCTGGAAGTTGCTCTCGAGTACGTTCAGTCGTGGACCATGGAAAACTTTCTTTCACTTAACCCAGCAAAATGCACCGTTTTACATTTTGGTTTAAACAATCCACACAAAGTATATTGTATTTCCGATGTGCCACTTTCTGCCAGTTCTTCTAACCGTGACCTTGGTATCACTATTGATGACAAACTGAAGTTTGACACCAATGCCGACGTGGCTACTCGTAAAGCTTTTTGTATGGCTCATTATGTTTTTAAAAGGTTTTCTTTTCTTGATACTGCTTCTTTTGCCTTGTTGTACAAGACCTTTGTGAGACCCGTTCTAGATTACTGCTCGCAAATTTGCAGACCTTTTTATTCTGCGCATTTCGACAAACTTGAAAATTGCCAACGTAAACTAACGAAGTGGTGTTCCTCCATTCGTCACCTTCCGTACTATGAACGACTCAAACAGCTCAATATTCCTTCACTTCGTGAGAGGTTTGATAGGGGTGACCTCATTCTTACCTA
>JAHWFP010070576.1:20987-34997 GCA_023313725.1 Lithobius niger | reverse complement strand
TAATAAACTACAATGCTTACCAAGCACAAGTTAGTTGTGCTGAAAACGCTATAAGTTCTGATGACCTATAACGACAGCAATGAAATGCGAATTACGCAATTGCTAGATCTGTCTCGAAACATAACGTAACGCCTTCTGATCGACATTTACGTCGAGTACGGTCAAACGGAAAGATATGTATTTATTTTTAAAGTTATTGCAAGTTAACTGAAACGAATGACGTTAGCACGGCCAGCAATATAATCAATTTTGCATCACTAGTATTGACAAACAGAAATACGTTATATATAACCATTGAATTTAACTGACTAACATACATGAATGACATAAGCCCTGACGTGCTATTAAATACTAATCCATGGATAAGAAAAAAAAGGTCCGAGTTTGCTGCAGGTCAATAAAGAGATTGGCAGGAGGCGTGTGCTGGTAGACCTGTGTGCCAACAGATTATAAGTGAATTTCGGACGAGAAATTTTCATTTATTTTACAACACAAATCTTAGTTGAAGAAATATTTTCCTCTTCCGTTTCACTGGCACATGGTTTTTAAAGTAATTTACGTGCTGTATTAATCCTTTATACACCACGCAGTACACGTAAGTGAGAAAATAAACTAGGTTCAACGACAAAAACTAACTTCACGAAACTACACCAAGTTGCTGAAGGCATGGCCTATAAGCCTAGGGAATGCGAGATCGAATCAGGTAACTGACCTACGTATCCACGAGAATTTTTAAAACGGCTCATATGGGTGTACATCTGTATTGGAAAGGTTAAACCCACGTTTAAAGCAAAGTACTACCGTGTGTTAGTTTAGTTAAATGTGTATTTAATCAACAAGTAATTTTAGTCAATGTCTAATGCTAAGTATAAACGTTTCAGTAATTCGCTGACGTACAGTTAATCAACTTCTAAAGCAAAGTACTATCATACGGACACCCCGTAATGGTAAAGGGGTCCATCGAGTTTTTGCTATAGAAAGTATTGATATCAGAGCAAATTTTGATAACCGACCTATGTATCCACGGGAATTTTTCAAAGGGTTCATCTGGGTGTACATCTGTACTGGAACGGTTAAACCAACGTCTAAAAAAGTAATAACATTATGGTAGTTTAGTTAAATGTGTATTTAATCAACAAGTAACAAGTAATTTTTTAATATATAGTTAGTCAATGTTTAATGCTAAGTATAAACGTTTTAGTAATACGTTGACGTACAGTTAATCAACTTCTAAAGCAAATACTTTATACAAAAAAACACGAAAGGGTAAAGGTATCCATCAAGTTTTCGCCAAAGCAAATATTCATATCAGAGCCAAAATGGCTGCCACCAAGTTTGTGGCCCGAACCATGATCACTCATGCTTAATGGCAATCACCGATGTGTCGATTAAGATTGAGTGTTGACAATTGGAACGAAAAACCTGTAGCAGCCATTTTGGCTCTGATATCACTGCTTTCTATGGCGAAAACTTGATGGATCCCTTTACCCTTATGGAGGTTTTGTATAATATCACCCCTTTTGGTTTTCTGGTTTTGCTGTAGTGGGAATATTAATTTTGAGCTCCTAATGAATATTTAATTGTGAATAGTTTCTTGAACAGCCTAAAGAAAATTGTCAATTTGATATAATTAATGGTCGCTGATTAATTATACATCCAGCCTATAAAGTGCCCGTTGTATCACATTTGCTTGTAACACAGAACCAAGTAAGCACGATAAGTTAGTTTTATTGCCATTTAGATTATTACTTCCCAGTCATTTGTATTCAAGGAGCGGTAACCCTTCTCGGATTTGATACCCCATAAACAGTTTATCAGACGATGAGAAGGTTTATTTAGATGGCCTACAATTACTATATTACAAACAAAAAAGTCAAGTGTGTCGTAAAAAAAGGAGTTATATGATGGAAGGTTCACTTTACTTGTTAAAATGTACACGAATAAAAAAGGATGATTTTTAATTGAAATAATAAAATGTACAATTGAGAAAATTGCATCTGTTTAAGTGCTATTGTGCTTTACGTTTTTTAAATATATGATTGGTAAAGCACAACAGCGCTTAAACAGATGCAATTTTCTCAATTGTACGTTTTATTATTTCAATTAAAAATCATCATTTCTTATCTGTGTGCATTTTAACAAGTGAAGTGAAACTTCAATATTATAACCCCCTTTTTTAGGGCACACTTGACGTTTTTGTTTGTAATCCGTGTACCTTTTCGGAGCTTGAGTTACCCATCAAGCTCCTACACGCTAGCAAGCGAGGTCTACTCATCACCGAAGACCACTTTTTCTAAATAAATTAGGCTGCACATGCGCCGACTCTGACGTCATGTATTTGTGATCTCTGAAAACAACATGGCTGTCGTTCTCGATCCGACGAATCGGCGCAACTTTGGACTAACAAACTAGTGAATACTTATCATGAAACGTAAGTGGCACTGTTCCGAACGTAAAAATTGTCTTCGAGTGTATTATGCTGCAATCGGCAATGTGGAATTTACGTTAGGCTAGATAGTAGCCACTGGAAGGAACGATCACGGTCCTCAGCACAAGGCCAGCTGAGATATTAGCCCCTTCCTGGCTCAACTCTTATCTCATCTGGCATTGCCTATGCGCGACCTCCCGGCGCCGTGGCAGATTTGCTTTTTTGGCACGCCACCGGCAATAATTCTGCCTATGTTTTTAACATTCTGCTTATGTTTCCAGCACAAAGTGTTGTTAAAAATTTGAAATAGAAGTAATAAATACCCAGCAGAGACCATAGCCGAAAGTTTCATTTATTTTTGACAACAATAAGAATTCCTAAACACTGATCATTCTGACTACCACAGTTTTCTTCACCAAATACGAGTAGAACAGCGTTTTTTGTGGTGGTTGTAGTTGTGTTTTTTTCCGTCCCGCTAAGTAAACTGCATAAGGTTATTTACACCAAAAACTTAGCATAAATAAGTCTAAACTAAATACTTCCTCCTTTCATACAAACAAATCTTACAATTTTTACTTTTTTGGGGCGGATGGTGGCTGGTGTCCCCTCCCCCCACCACTGCAGTCCATTGAACATTCGAGCCTTAGCTTGCAAATTTTCAACAACAACATGTGCTATCACATATGCCGTACAAAATCGCTCCATAGATCACAGTTGTGTTCTTATTTACGGCTATGGCATCGCATTAGAAAGGTTTTGCATGCAGTCGTTTGTTGCTGGCCACTTTGAAACAATTCAACTCAGCTATGAAAGCCGGTATCTAGTAAATAAATACTCCATTCTATCGTTTCTAGCTGCCAAGTTCGAGGCAGGGCCTCGAAATTAACAACGTAGCTTAGTTTGGTTTAAATCTATATGCATTTAGCTGAAAGACGGATTCTTTCACTTCATTTATTAACCCCAGAGCCAATGCCCGCAGCCGCACGCCCCGAAAACAAACTACACACCTAATAACTATCTTACAGACCTACAACCTTTCCCAATAACAGGATGTTACAAAGCACTGTTGAGGCACCGCGAACACACACCGCAATTGCTTGGCTACCACGATTGCTTGGTTCTCATTGCCTTTCACTTCTTACGCCACACCACATACGCACACTGAAAACACACAATTCACAATGGTGACACAACTCATTGTGAATCTTCCACTAGACCCAGTGCTGTAGCTCTCCAGTCTTCACGCCGGACACAATTTTCCACTCACACCATTACACTTCCTCTGGAGTCGACAGACACAAGACATGTGCTACACCCACACCTGCATAGCCTGGCAGTATCTCGCAAGCAGCCGCAACCTACACAGTGTGAACCACCCTGCTGTTACAGATAGCAGTGATGGAATTATTCGCAATTCCCTGATACACTCAGATATCATCACACAATGACGCGCTGGCAAGACAGAAGGAAGCGCTCTGACGTCATGTTGACATTGCATCCAGGACAGAATGGGCTATCCACCCATCCAATCTGGTGTTGATGTGCACTTAGGAGCGAGTGCCCGGTGTATAATCTAGAGAGCACCTTCGCTTCCCTGCAGCTCAGTTTGTCTAGAAGCAACCGTGGGCAGAACAGTGGCTGAATAAGAAACAGGTCTCTACCTGTCATTGACGCTGTCCATGATTCCTGCCAGACCCCAGCATACCACCCTCGTAGGAGTGGTCGTCTAGCACTGATAGAGCGTCAGCGCCACCTCAGGTTATCCATGCTGGACAGCCTCACGTGCTAAACCATCAGCATGCTCTTTACCTGAAATAACATTATGGCCACGAATTCTCCGAAGAACGACTGCGCCCCGTTGTGATGCCACCCAGAATTTCCAACTAATGAGTAAACTAGAGGGTCACTGACTTTTAGCTGCCGCCATGCGTACCGTAGGCTATTGACACTCAACAAAGCGACCGAGCAGATCCAGAACAATAGAAGTTCCAGATCGAGTGCCATATCCAGGGCAACTGAGATGGCAACCATCTTACAAACTGTACTGGACGTCGCAGCTCTGATACTCCTCTTGAGGAAAACCTTCAGAGATGGCACGCTCACACCGACTCCACCCATTTGAATAGTTGCAATATACGAGGCATCGCAAAAAAACATCACACTCCACATAGGCTGGCTGCAGAACCTGCAGAATGTCCGGACACCAAGTCCAGGGGGATGCAGCCACACCCAGCCCACATTGAAACTGTAACTTGAGACATGTAGCAGGGTGGTGACACCACCACCCGCTACACCAAGGATGCTAAGCGTTTTCTCCGATAGCTGCCTATAGTCTGGGAGGATCTTGCCCACAGGATCTGTAGCACCCCTACTTACATTGCGCATACAGAGAACCGCTAGCAACTCGGCTCACCAATATTGCAATGGCAGCTCATCACACTAAACCCAGAGTGCATGTATTGGTGCAGAAATTATGCAACCTGAAATAATACGCAACCACAAATTGAAAGACGTTTACAACATCCTGATGTGCCGGCATGACGTACTCAAGAATGGCAGATGGTTATCTTGGCATGATCTGATCAATGCCCTGTAATCTGCCATTACCGCTCCGCTGGTGACCGTTGTGGGCTTGACAGGGCCTTGAGGATGGACGCTCGCGATTGTGCTTTTGTACGCAGCTGACTTGCATGAGCATTTCAGGTCAACTCAGCATCTAAAAGGACACCAAGATATTTTACTTGCTGCTTCGGAAGGACAGATACTCCATTCACAACCAACGCCAGCATAGCTCTCCTCTAAGATTGCGTGCATATGTGAACACAACTACCTCTGTATTCGCTGGAGCAAGGAATAACCCTTTGTCCTCCAGATGCTTGATCACAAAATCCAGGGCATCCTGTGCATGCATAGCCAGTAGATGTAGATCTTTTCCAACAAACCACATAGGAACATAAGCCGAGAGACTTAACTCAACCGGGACGTCATTGATGGGTATTGCACAGAGTGTGGGACTGAAGCAGCTCTCCTAACGGAGCCTCTGACCAGTCACAGCTTCTCGTGACCAGTATCCACCTACACGTGTGACAAAGCGTCGAGCACCAAATAAACCAACAATTGCCCTTGTGAGTCTAGGACTAACACCCATACGAACCAGGGATGCCTCAATCCACTCTATAGACACAGTATCTATCATACACTGCTTTATATCCAAAAAAATAGGTACTTACCTTACTAACTAGGTACTTACCTAAGGAACTAGGTACTTACTTAAGGAACTAGATACTTACTTAAGGAACTACGTACTTACTTAAGCAATTCGGGAGCTGTGATGTTGCTCCGATTTTGGGGCTTCCCTGGGTTGGCAATCTGCAAGTTTGACTGTTTTGGGGGAGTGGTTGTTCAATCTAAGATCTTCAAGAACATTTGTAGCGTGCACTGCGGGTTTTGTGTGCTTCGCCAGTTGTGTTATTCGTAATTGAAGTTCCTGTTTACAACCGGCCCTGCCTTCCTACTGGGCGCGTCCATCTTGTTTTCTGGGCCGTTCCCTGGCTCAAGCCTCGGTGCCAGAACTGAGGGTTTGTTTTTTTTTTACCGTGTGCTGCGCCTACATCCCTGGCATTGTTGGGCCTTGTTGCGCCTGCTTTGTTTGTTCGCTCCCCCCCCCTCCCTTTTTTATTATTATTATTTTTTTATTTATTCTTTCTTCTTGAAATGGCCTCCATTGACGATTTCACTTTGCTGGAGCTTGACCATGCTAACTCGATTTCTCCAATGACAAAACGGGAGCGCAGACTCCGTCGATGGACGATGTACTATGACCCATTGTCTACGCCACTACCACTGAAAACGTCTATACAAACGGCAAATTCGCCTTTAACAAATAGTAATTTTGAACCACTGCTTGTGAATGACCTCCTGAATAAAACAGTGCATATCTTAACCCGTCTGGAGTGTCTGGCCACTGAAAAAGATGTGGATTTAATCGACATTAACACCAGACTTTCCACCATCGCAGACAGCGTTTCGAAATGTCACTCTGCCACAACCGCCTCTGTGACGCGGCCAGAACTTGACCTTTGGTCTGCTAAAATTCATGACAAACAATTGGACCTTCTAAGGGACTTTTCAACTGATTTTTTTGAAAAATTGGACACACGTCTAAACAAGCTTCGTGAGGAACTGTGTACTTCGGTCGCAACTTTCTTGGATTCCGAGCGAGCTTCAGACCCAAGCCCTGATGTCATTTCATCTGTCTCTGTTAACCCCTCAGCACAGTCAAATGTGGCAATCACTTCACTTTGCTCCTTGTCAGGTTCTGGAGATTTTGCCATTCGTTCTACGCATGTGGATCTTTACCAGCCATGTGATTCTGGCCAGTCAAAATTTAGTGCCTCGAACATACACCGCCATGAACCTGTGATTTCTTTACCATTCTCTCACGATGGTCAATGCCCACCATCGGGACGTTCGAATAAAGTTTCAAAGTTTAGACAAATGGCACGGGAAAAGGAGAGGACAAAATCAGCCGCCCACCCTCAAGAGCAAAATTGCCCGGAACGACCATCTAACTCAGCATCTCAGGGTGCCCCCCACACCTCTACTTCACCCACAGACCAATATCAAGCGATAAGTGCTCTCTGTCTTCAACAAAACAACACCTACATAAACCTTGGGCAGTGCACTGAGCTTGTGGCCGCCCAGAACCCTGCACCACCGGACCAACTCCCCAACGAAAGCCCTAAAACCCCAACGCTTGATGGGGTACTTCCGGAAATAATTATTGGCGATTCCCATACCAGGGGCCTACGACTCGGAAATCACCCTCTCTCCACTACTTGGACCTGGCCCGGTGGGAGGGTCGAGGACATTTTTAGTAAGCTACCATCGATTTTGGCCACAGTAAAACAGGACGCAAATTACATTCTGTGCTTTGGATCAAATAACATCTCTTCGGACCAACCAAACAGAATTGTGCACCATCTTACAGAAATTGTTAACCCGATTCGGTCTGGCCAATACCTAGCGAAAATCACGTTCATCGCCATACCACCTAGATTTTTTTCACGAAGACCGGAGGACGACCGTGCAGTTTCACATACAAACACTCTTCTTCGAAACCTCTGTGTTAGGAAAACATGAGTTTTATTAGTATTGATAACCAAATTTGGAACAATAGACAGCTCCAGGATAGAGATGGACTTCATCTAACAGCGCAGGGAAAATTAACCCTTGTGGGCGAGATTGTGCGTGTTCTAAACCGTGAGGGAAACGCTCAAATGTAATGGGACAAACCTCCTCCTCCCATCTGTTTGCTCCTCAATCCCTGTCATCACCACCTACCCCTAAATCTGACCTTACATGCATCCTTTTGAATGCCCGTAGTCTGGTGAAAAACCTCTCTTCTTTCCATGCTTTCCTTGCCAGTCTTGAATACGATTTGATTTTCGTTGTGGAAACTTGGTTGAACTGTAGTGTCACCGGTGCCATGATTGTTGGGGTCCAGCCTTATTCGGTATTACGTAGGGACCGTGGGTCGCATGCTGGTGGGGTCTTAGTTGCTTATCGTTCAGGCTTGGGAGCTGTTGGGGGTGACTTCGTGACACAATCTGAAGCACTGTCTTTCTGCTTACCAGACTGTGGTCTTAACTTTATTTTATGCTACGTTCCAAATAGTTTATGCAGTGAGACAATCTCAAATATATGCAGCTTTATTACGGGGACTATACATAACTCGTTTCAAAATATTATTTTAGGTGATCTAAACTTATCTTCAGTAAACTGGTCCACCAATACAGCTACTATTCGCCAGCATCGCATCCTTGCTGATTTTTTATGCCAGCTTGGATTTTTGCAGCTGGTGGAGTCTCCTACTAGGGGCACAAATATACTCGACATTATCTTGACCCAAGATGAACGTCTCATCTATGATACACGGGTGATTGACCATTTGGGTTGTAGTGACCACTCGATGGTCACCTTCTTGATAAACCGTAAAACTTCACTTTCGTTTGTTACTAAAACACAAGCCGGAAAGGTTGACTTTAATTTACTTAGATCCCTTCTCCAGAAGGTTAATTGGAAGCGTTCCTTTCAACACTGTTCTGGGTGTATCCATTCTACTTGGGATTGGTTCTTTGATCTTATTAACCAAAATGTAAATTTTTGCCATCTTGTGCCGCAACTTCGAAAAAAATCACCAAATTTTCTACCTCGGGAGATTCGTTTCTTGGGTCATAGAAAGCTTCAGCTTTGGCATAAGTATAAGAAATCACGTACGCCTGGGTCCAAATAGGCATATGACCTATGCAAGGTTCAGTATCAGTCGGCAGTTTCTGCTTGGCACTCTAAACGTGACTCAGCAATTATTGAGGAAGGAAACATGTCGGCACTTTTCAGGCATTATAAAAATATGACTGGAACTGCCAGGTCCATCCCTCCACTACAAATAAATAATAGGTTTATTTCGGATAATTCAGAGAAGGCAACTGCTTTAAACAACATTTTCATTGCAAATGGGATACCTGATAATGGTGTCTTACCACCCCTTGTTGGGCCCAATATTGAAACCAGGGAAGGCTGTAATTTAGTACAGTTCACCATACTGGATACTTTGAAGGCACTACAGGGCTGTAAACCGAGCCATGCGATAGGCCCGGATGGTTTTTCAGCTTTTTTCCTTAAACAAATTGCCTACGAGATTGCTCCTGCTCTAACAATTCTCTTCAGGGTTTCTATGGAGTGTGAAGAAATTCCACAAGTGTGGAGCCAGGCAACGATCGTGCCGGTCTTTAAGCATGGTAATGCTTCTTTTCCTGTAAATTATCGTCCTATAGCCCTGACTTCTGTCGTTTGCAAGGTTATGGAGACTTTGGTACGAAACACCATGCTGTATTACTGTAACACGCATAGTCTTTTAGATACTAACCAATTTGGTTTCTTACCCCGCCGATCAGCTACTTTGCAACTCCTTGTTGCCCTCGATCGATGGACTTCTGCTTCCGACATGGGGGCTCCCTTTGAGGTGGTTTACTTTGACTTTAAACGTGCATTTGAGTCGGTAGTCCACTCTAAGTTGGTAGCAAAACTTGAACTTTTGGGAATCGGAGGATATCTTCTAGACTGGTTGCCGGCCTTCTTAAGAGACTGCCAGCAACGTGTCCGTATTGAGGGTGCCTTCTCTGCCTTCCTTTCGACATCCAGTGGGGTTCCCCAGGGTTCAGTCCTGGGTCCATTCTTATTCGTGGTCTTCGTTTCGGACCTTTTGCAGATGATGTTAAGGCTGGCACTGAGGTGGTAGACTCTGCCGACCATGCCAGGTTGTCTGCCATCATAAATGCAGTCTGGGATTGGTCAAATCTCTGGCAGTTACCGCTCTCATTGGAGAAGTGTTTCTCGTTTCATATTGGTCGGTCTGCAGCATTAGCCCCTTTCCTCCTTGATGGTAGGCCACTCGGTACGATGAGTGATGTAAAGGACCTGGGTGTATGGTTTACTTCAGACTTAAAATCATCAACACATTGTAAGAAAATCACTACTCAGGCTTTCCGCCGTCTTCATATCGTCAACCGGTGTTTCTCGAAAGCTGACAATCTGACCAGGGTCTGGGCTTTTAAGGTCTATGTTAGACCACTCCTTGAGTATGCGAGCCCAGTTTGGTCCCCCTATCTTCTGGGCGATATTGATTTGCTTGAGTCAGTGCAGGAGTCTGCCGGGCTTACGGAAAATACCCTTTGCAGAGAGGTTACGACGACTGGGCTTACCCACACTTGAACTGCGCCGTCTGCACGCAGACTTGTCACTGACCTATTCGATCATCCACAACTTATTACCCCTTGAATTCTTATTCTTTGAACGCCAAAGTTTTCAGGCGACTCGTGGTCACCCATTAAAGCTGAAGCTTCTCTCGTCCCGCCTCGATTGCAGAAAACACTTCTTTGCACTCCGTGTTGTGCCCTGTTGGAACTCGCTTCCAACGGAGGTGGTGACTTCGCCTTCTCTTCATTGCTTTCGTCGGTTAATCAGAGCTTGTGACCTATCTAAATTCCTTAAGAGGGTGCATTAGTGATACATCCTTTACCTGTAGTGCACCTGTCTTCTATTTTTTCTTTAAATATCGAATTAAATCAGGGGCGGTGTTAGTGGTTTTACCCTTCCGTCACCTAACCAGCTATATGTGGCAGGTTAAACATTTATATTATTATTATTATTATAAAATTGCAACGACAACATTTCCCTGTGCCCATGCCTCTCGAATGCTGGACAAGAAAAAGAATATCGCGTCCTGAGCGCTTCTATTGGGCCTATACCCAAACTGGACTGGTGCCAGGCAGCCAAAGTACTCCATATGCCTTTCAAGTCTTCGTACCAGCATCCTCTCCAACAATTTTCTAAAGCAGGACAGCAAGGCCGATAATTGGTGAGGCTGGATCTATCACTGCCCGCTTTATGAACTGGAACTAGGATTGTAAACATACAAGTTTGCGGTACTTCCGATCCATCTAGAACCCCCCTGAAAGAGCGACAACAACTTTTCCTGTGCCTCTAGTGACTGCTGCTTCAAATCATGATACGTCACCCGGTCAACACTCGGCGTGCTTTCATCCTTGCATTTCAAGACGGCAGCTTCAAACTCCTGAAACTTCCACGGTGCGTCACCAGCAAACGATCTAGTGTTTCCCAGGACAAGAGGTGGCGGGGTGCCTAAAGGAAGCGCATAAACGCTTGCACACCTGTTGTTAAAGGCATCCGCCATGTCTTCTCCACGAAGAATCAAGTGCCCAGTGTCACAGATCCATTACACAGCAACCTTATTATCATTTTGACGTAACGTGCACCACGCCTGTGCTAAGACATAACAAGTGCACGAAGAATGGGTCTGGAGCTTGCTGAGTGGCATTGTTACCTAATTACAATGGTTAACACAATGTAAAACAATCAAAATTCTCGTTCAGGGTCCCACAACTCGGTGCTGTGTTTCGGTGTTTGGTTCATGTACTGTATCATTGATTAAGGTGGGTGCATGGCCTCGAAAAAGTGGTCTCTGTGACGATGAAGCCCAAGGAAATTTTTGGCTTAGATCAGGTTTCAGATGCAGTTGTTTTTTTTTTGAAACCGTGTCACACAAGAACAACCACAACAACAACAACAACAACAACAACAACAACAAGTGAACAGTTTTCAAATTTACGTGTGGCTCCCTACTTTTACAGTTGCACGGAATTACATAAAAGTTGGCATAAATATATCTTCCATACCTACCTACTGTCTGCCCAAGTTTGGTGGAAATGTATTGAATAGGAATGGCGAAATTATTAGTTTTAGTTTTGCTGGAGAGAGGACTTTAATCATATATATACACGGCTATCGACGTGTATGATATCATTTCGATTTAATTGTGAAACGGAAACAATAAGTCAATCGAGGCTACATTGTTAGTCGGCTATGGAAATAAATTATTTTATAAAAGACTAGCCACATCGCTCGCTCTGTTTGCGTCGGCTTGCTTCGTTCAGGGTGGTTTGCATGAACAAACTATGACGCCATGAATAAACATCGGGACCCTTTTCTGTTGTCAACATATTTTCTTTACGCAATTAAACTTTACCATTTAAATTCTGTGTAATGTAATTTAATTTAACGGCTAATCGGATATTCTGTGTTATTTCCTTTTACATAACCATAAAACAACTCCTACAGCATTCCGCCCGTTCACTTCACGTGTTAACGTCGCCTATTGTTGTGTAAGTTTTTCTGATTGTTGGAAACGGTCATTTTTTGCTAATTTGGGGCTTTTATGAACTGAATTTGAATTTAAGAATACGCCTAACAGAAATTCGGGGAAATTTCTTTTCTTCCAAACCCATTCTCCAATTTTTGATACTACTATATCAAGAGGCGTAGAAGGGCTCACACATAAATAAGTAAATAAATAAATAAACACACAGAACAATTTTAATGATATCAGATGGCGTGTTCCCAACGTTCACGAAAATAGCATGACAAATGATTACAATCTTTGAAGTTAAAACCTTCCCTAATGTCAAACCATAAAAGGCACCTATTGGAGTCAAAGGAAAATTGGAAATTAGCCAACAGTGAAAATTATACACAAGAAATAACGTAGTTCAGTAAGCCACCTTTATGCACTTACGTTTCGTGGGAGTGGCATGACCCGGATTCGAACCAGCTACCCAGTTCGCCCCCTGATCACTTGCATAGCGCCTTAATCGCTATGGCCACGTCCTCCAATGGCATAACGATAATTTTCGCTGGTGGCTAATTTCCAATTTTCCCTAATATTATTTACAGCACGATTTTTGTCTATTTTTTTATTGGAGTCAAACGTGAATTGAATGTCAAATTTCAAGCATATCGGTCGCATAAATTATTTTATCTGAGTGGAATTAGTTAGTAATAAATAGTAGGAGTAATTAGCATGAACTTAACGATGTTGAGTTACTTTTTTTGGTATTGAAATTATTTATGCACAGCTCTTAAACAGGACTTTCTCTTGTCTACTCGATAAACCCCGTCCATCTATACAATTTCCAAAGCTAATGTCGCATTATTATTTAGTATTCAATATCAGAAAACTGTGGTTTATTGTCTGGGGTAAGAGATGCAGTAGCTAGCTATCCTTCGCCCTAACAATGATAATACCTGATTGATTGAGTTTAATGGGGCGTTGACCCAAGGCCATGTGCCCACTAAAAAATTATAAGGAAACATACAAAAACAAGAATAGTGCTACGTAACACAACATATCGCTGCTTTAATTTCATTCTACAGTACCAATATACCCGGTACTCCCTATACAACCTGAGCTCCACAGTTGTTACACCAATACCCATACACAGTCAGCATACCCACAGTTCAGCATTAACCTTGACATTACTCCTCAACAATCACTGTGCGAGCAGCCAAAATGCGATTAGAGCACTTATGAAACTGTAATTGCAACCAAATAACCTGACATAACACCCTGCTATTAATCGCGACACAAAACTCTGCAACTGCCCTTAGCCTGACATGCGAGTGTGGCGAGTTTCTGATGTCTACTCGGTAAACCCCCATCGATCTATGGAATTTTCAATGCTTTCTGTCGCATTATTATTTAGTATTGAATACTAGAAAAAGCCGGTTTAATTTTTCGGGTAAGAGAAGCAGTAGCTACCTTTCTTCAAAACACTGACAATGTCCTGAACAATTAGACGCCGTGGAAATCGAGCAATCTAACTTGTTGGGAGAAGTGCTAGCACGCTTCAAGACTTATTCTTTTGGTTGCTGATTTGACTTGGCTTTAGTTAAACCTTACCTTAAACATCAAACCATTTGGTTTTCTAATTCGGTGTGGCTCCTCGACAGCCAAAACACATTGCCAGTTTTGCCTAGACAACAGGCTAATTTTTATCGTTCTTTTTCTTCGTGGAGGGGGGGTGATGTTGTTATTGGTATAGGTTAGCTTGGGTTGGATTTGTTGGATTATAATATACAGGGTGTTCGGAAATTGGTGTCAAATATTTTGAGGGTCCACTGTGTGATCAAAGATAAGAAGAAAAAGTCCTATAAACATGGGTCCG
>JAHWFP010070576.1:0-20587 GCA_023313725.1 Lithobius niger | reverse complement strand
AGCGGACCCTCAAAATATTTGACACCAATTTCCGAACACCCTGTATACTTGTTATGTCTTGAAGTTTAAAATATAGCTATAATGCTTATAAAAAATGTTTATTTGGTGTTTTTTCCTTTTATTCCAGATGGATAAGTGAAATATGGATTTAACCAAAAGCGTAAGTTCTACCACTGAGCTATACTGACACGGCCAGGAAACATCCATATGCAGTATTAAACGCGCACGGAAATACATATAAACACACACTTTCCAATCACCACTGGAAGTACGATTCTTCGCTCAACAGACAACTAGAGAAAACCGTGGAACACACAACAGAGCGTGAAATTAACCCACTTGGCTTTTCATCCTGTTTATTACGTGAAAGAGTTTGTTTACATTAATTCTGGAAGTGTATTAATATGAAGGTGAAGTTAAAAAGTACTTGTAAATACAATGAACGTGTAAAGCATAAAAAGTGCACAGAACATATACATAAAATGTGCATAATTGATATTAATTGATATAAAATGTGCACGACGTTTCGAGTCAGCTTCGACTCATTTTCAAGAGCAAATAAAAAAATATAAAACTTAAAACATTTTCAAAGACATTAAAAAGGAAGAAACCACAAGTCCATATTATCCACCAGGCAGAACTGGTCTGGAAAGAGTCAAAGTCGGAACAAATATAAAATATAAAAGACAACAAAATGAAAGGACCTCGAATGTGCAGTAGCTGCCACAAGTCGAAGTGAGGGATGACGGACTGCACTGGCTTTTATATGGCAATATTGAGATGTCCCTGGTGGCGAAATCAGGAAACTGTGAAATTTTTTTAGCAGATCAATGTATTCTTTATATTTATTTAGGTTAGGCAGTATATTGTTATGAACTGATGGAGAGTCGAGGGCAATACACCTGGTTTCTAAATTGAGTGTAGTTTGAAAATTTGGAATTTGGAACAGAATGTGGGTATCAGAAATGTTGGGTTGATGTCCAGTTCTATTAAAATGGTGGACTAACGAGTTCGTGTTGTCTTTAAGTTTAAGATTTGAATTATGGAATCTGATTCTCTGTTCGAGCTTCTGTTCACGCTCCCCAATGTAGGTCGCCTTGCATGTAGGGTCCGCACATGGAATCTGATAAATCGTATTCTGCTTTAAAAGGGTGGGAAGGTCGAATTGAATTTGCGAAGGTTTTTGGAATGCTTGCTTTAAGCTGGAGTGGTTTGTGTTCACTAATCGGGTGTATTGCGTGTTAAGAAACGTACGTAGGTGCTCAGTAACTCCGTGAATGTATTGCGCAATGACGTACTGTGGCTTGACAATGGAGTTGAGGGAGGGGGAATGGGGGAGAGGGATATTTCAGTTTCTTACTATGCAACCAGATGAAGCTAGCGTATTGAATTACATGCTGGCAAGAAAGCCACAGCTAACAAATTTAGTTATAGTGTATCGAAATTCGATGAGAAGGTGGTGTGATTGAGTGGTGTGAGCACCAACTCGTTGTATTTCATTCTTCAAATAGCTGTATTTGTAAACTGGGTCCCCTTGTGCACCTTGTTCACAAACTAATTAAAAAACACCAAAAAATTGCAGGGACCAGCCCTTAACAAAATCAATAGGGTATGGCCATGTTGGGTGGTGACATCACAATCCACCCAACATTGTGATGTCACCACCCAACATGGCCGCACCTTGTTGATTATGTTAAGGGCTGGTCCCGGCAATTTTTGTGTGTTTTAATCAGTTTGTGAACACGGCGCACATTTGTTTATCAGCGCTGAAAATTAAATCATTGCTTTTATATGCCTTTTGTGAGTCTGGTCTAGTCCGTGGACCCATTTTGATCGTCATTTACAATTCTTATTAAGTACAAGTTAGTTGTGTTGTGAAGACCCTAAGCTGGCTATTATGACAGCAAGGAAATACGAACAGACAATCTCCAGTTCTGTCATGGAATATGAAATTCTCGGTAACGTCTTCTGATAGACGTTTTCATTGACTAACATGAGTAGGAAAGATGTGTGTCTTTTTTTTTAATGTTATGTCAAGTTCCAAGTCAGGTACAACGAACGATGTTTGCACTGTCATCAATATAATCAATTTTGCAAGCACTAGTCCTGGGTACAGAAATACGTTATATAGTCTAACGCAATGAATTTCACGGTGTGTCATATATGAATGCCACATGCCATGACGTACTATTAAATATTAACCCATGGACTAAAAGAAAATGTCCTATTATGCTACAAGTACATGAAAAGATTGTCAGGAGGTGTGTGCTTGTAGACCTCTGTGCCCACGTATTATAAGTCGGACGAAAAATTTTCATTTATTTTACAACGTAAATTTTAGTTGAAGAAGTATTTCTCTTTTCCGTTGCACTCACAATGCGATTTTAAAGTAATTTACGTGGTGTGTTAACATTTTCTACATTTAGCGAAACATATATGCACCATGACAAACTACGTTCAGCAACAAAAAGCATACTTCATGAGACTAAGCCATATTGTTGGAGACTTGGCCGACAAGCATAGAGAATGCGACATCGAATCTGATTAAGCGACTTATGTACTCATGAGAATTTATAAACAGGCTCCTAAGGGTGCACATCTGTACTGGAAGGGATAATCAACATCTAAAGCAAAGTACTAACATTGCAGCAATTTTTTATTGTGTAGTCAATCATCGGCTAATGCAAAGTACAAATGTTGCAGCAAAATTTAAGGTATAGTTAATCAATAAATACAGCAAGGTGCTAAAGTGCAGTAATTTATTAACGTATAGTTAAGCAATGTATAAAGCACAGTAATATTTTGCAGTAATTTGTTAATGTTTAATGTTCTTTTTAGTGACATCCAGGCCGGTCGCAACAATCGCAAAAGAATGAAAAAGTTAATTACTGTTAAAAATCCCCTCAATTTCACCCAAACGCGGGAAAAACCTCAATCGATGCCGCAACTTTTTAACAGCTTTATAAATCTTTGTAGCGATAAACATTGCATAGGCTACCGTTTTATTAATGGGTAAATTGCATGTTTTTGGTGAACAGGACACAATTAACAAGTTAAAATTCGTTACTGAAATACTGACAGAGCAGGATTTATATTTTTGCAGGCTAGGACTACGTAGAGTTTGTCCCACCTTCCAATAAAGGGCTATTACAGGCTGTTTTTTAAGCAAATATTTTCAGAAAAAGTTTCTTCAGGAAAAACTTCTTCGGAAAAACTCTACAGGGTGAAATAACGTCACAATCCAACCCCTCCCTTATTTTCGGCACTGAGTGGTTTAAAGGTGGTTTCATCTCTTGTGAGAGCATGTACAGCTTCATACTCTTTCTTGTAAATTATATATTTGACATTACGCCAACATTCGTCTAAGACAGCATAACAACTTCAAAGATAATTCAAATTGGTTTTAGTAATATTAAAATATTTAATGTAAAAAAAGACTTAGTAATAAATGTCTGATTGTCATTCACGATTTAGTTGTTTAAATCTCTGTTTTTTCTCTACCTACCTCAAGATTTTTGGGCCCCTTTCCTAGCGTAAATATTGACTGGAACGAAGCCTGTTACAGTAAAAATCCCTGTTAAATTTGGTATTCAGTTTGTGTTGGCTTTTTTGGTATTACTTTTCTGTTGGCATTAAAAAAATTCGTATTATGTATAATTAAATAATACATACATATTTGAAACATCGAATATCGAAACATTTGTTCACATTTGTATGGTTAAATATTATTAGTTGATATACAAAAAAATCATTGTCAACATTGTTTAAGTTAGTTTTTTTTTTAGTTAATAGGTTTGTTTAGGTTAAATTTTATCGTTGTGAAGCAGTTGATTTACTGGAATGAGGAACCATCAGTGCATCAGTGATTACGAATTCATTATAAAAGAAACGTAAGCTATTATTTTATGGTTTAAATTTATGGTTCAGTTTATGTGGATAATTCTTGATGCATATACAACTGATCGGTATGTCGAATTTGTATGCTGTTTACTTCATTAACCTCTATTCTAATGGTTGACGTAAGTCTACCAATATAAGGTTGAAATGTTGACACCTATTATGTTCGCCGTCTTTCAATATTTTCTACTCAGATGTCATACGTACCTTTTCTTGGATTTGGTCAACACGTATACAAACATTTACCAATATTAGATTTGGCACATCGGTAATATGAACTTGTGCTGGACTAATTATTTTCATTTTTGGCTTGTAGGAGTTCTTCTAGTGCTTTGGACACGTCTATGCGCACTTTCTAGAAAGCTGGTTCTTAGGTCATTTTCCGAGACATTTCCGTAGATGTGCCCTTTTCCTATTATTCTATTCAAGTGGTTGTGACATTCCAGAATTATGATGACTCTGAATGAGCTGTTGTATTGTAGTATATTGTTTTATACGTTTAAAGGGTGTAAAGGGTTTAACGAGCGTTAACCACTCCTGGTCATCTGCCCGAAGCCCTAAGGCCCTATGTCTGCAACAGCTAGATTCCCAGGTGATCATCCACCCAAGTATCAATCCAGCCCAATGCTGCTTAACTTCGGGGATCTGACGAGAACCGGCGTTTCCAGCACTGCAAGGCCGCAGACGTTTTATACGTTTTATAAGTTTTTAGATGGCCAACAATCCCATTCATATAACGCTTTTATGTAGGTCTATGCAACGCTCTCTACAGACTACACCTTTTGTTCAGATAACGATTACTAGGAAAAGATCACATTGTAAAACTTAGTATTGAAATGTTCAAAGATCCATACGTTTTTACGCGCTAAATGATTGTACCGTACGCCAAAGTAAAACGAAACAAAACAGCCTGCGGTCAGCTAAGCAAGGCAACCAATTAATACAAACATGAAAATGTGGCCCATACAAATAGCTCACCAAGGATATCTCACTTGCCTATCGAATAACATGGTATGCCAAGGACGAGGGCAATATCCGGTTAAACATCCGTTTCCTAATAATAATTGAACAGCCTTTTCCTTCTCCATGTCACTGCCAGTGCATCAATGTCAATTGCACCAACAGAAAAGCTCTATTTGTAACTAGAACACATTTGTTGTTGGGTGAAAATAAAATGTCTCATTTCCCATGTTTACCGAGGGTGAACTTTGGATTGTAAAGCATTGCTACTTAATTTCAAAGTTCTACTTCGGCAAATATGGAAAATGAGTGAATTAACCCTTCGCCCAACAGCAACAACATATTTGTTTAAAATACCCATTTAAAACATGTTCCTAGAGACCTATTGTTACAATGTTCTCTATGGGGAAGTTTTTTATTTTTCTTCGGGGATAGGGCATTTAGGAGTCGAACAATAATGCCCTGAAGCAAAAATAAGTTTCACGTTATGCAAATGCCACCACTAGGCAGTAGCATGCTAACTGAAAAAATATTCTTGAATTAATGTCAAATACAGCACAGCTACAATGTTTTGTAAAAGGCTAACGACATTAATTTCTCAAATTTTTTTTATTTATCAATATTTAAAAGAAATACTAGTATGAAAAAAAGCACTGCTGTACTCAAAATGTAACAAAAGCACATAACCCTCCCCCCCAAAAAAAAAAATTAAAATAAAACGAAATGGACCAGAGAACTTGATTGGTGTTTGCATCTCGTAATTACCAAAAAAAATGGATTTATTCAATTTGAACCAAAAGGTCTGATATCTACCCCAAAACAAAACTTATTAACGATTCCCGCCAAGCTTTTCGTCCATTCGAAGTCGTGATATCAAACGCCAAGCTAATGCCACCGACGAATACTATGAAACGTAAAATAAAATAATTGGAGATTGCATAGTAAGCAATTTTCATATTTCATTTAACCTTCGAACTATTAGTTTGGCAAAAGAACTTGGCGTTTGATATCACGACTTTACACGGTCGAAAAGCTTCTCTGGAATCCTTAACAAGTTTTGTTTTAGGTAGATTCTTTTTACTTAAAGCATATACTTTTAGGAAAAAAGGATCCGTTCATATTTTTTTGGAAAAGTAGGTTTGCATCACTTCAGTTGAAGGAAGATGACAGACGCATTAGTGTGTTACTTTGGTCATAAATTCCTACTTTTGTAAAAAATGCCTTCTAGTAAGTTGTGTCATTTTATGAACTATATGTACGCCACTGATCCGAATTTCATGTTGTTTTCTCTTCAAAGTACTTCTTGCAGATTGAGCTACGAAAGAATTACGCGACCTTGTCACAACGAATTTGTCAATTTTTAATTTGCTACGGAAAAGTACGCTTGTCAAGATTTTAAGAAACATCGTCGTGTATTCACTGATTAAATCAGCAGTATTTTAAATTTATGTTATATGTCATATGAACAAGGAACATTTTCCTATTTATAAGGCTCATTAGGAATTTTCAAATTATTTGTGACTCTCGTTCTTTCTCCCGTACAAGACAATTGTATTTTTTCCGTTACTATTCAAGCCTAACTTAAATGCAGTCAATATCAAACTATTACAGATCTGCTCCCTCTGCAAATTTTCATGAGGCTTGCCCTTCTGGCATTTCCACTCACATTCTCTCTCCCCCCAAAAAACTCTTCAATATTTTTTTGTGTCCACACGTTTTCTTTTCTTTCCCCTCCTTGTAATTTTTTGGTGTTTTGCATCCGTTAAATACTCCAAAATTAGCTACATAATTAACTTAGATTGTGGCGAAAGAGTTGGACATACTGTTTTTTGGAAACTAGTCCCAAGTCATTGCTTCTTTCTATTTGAAGTTTCACTTGTGCGCAATGAATCTGTGAGAGCCTTAATACGATTCGTCAGTAGGCAACCCTCACCAGGAAAATTGTTAGCTTTAAAAATATTTCGGATCCTTTTCTCACCAATTGTGTGACCCAATCATTTAGTGTTCTTTTTGTTTAATTTATTCTAGAGTGAGGTTTTTCTGAAATCCTGAAATTTTATTTAATTTCATATTTATCGTGAGTTCTACAAATTCTGAAATGAACGGAAGTTAGGCCCTTGACCACGTAAAACAATAAATCAAACAAGAGTGACAATATCTAAAGCTTGCTACAATCAGCTCATCGATCAACATCATGCGAATATGGAACAAACGACTTCAAATTGCATAATAGTTACCATCTAAATGAAACATAATTTTAAAAAGTGCGTATGTGTGTGTCCCGCTTACTCCTTTTGAACCAATGCACCTATAAAAATGGGAATAGCACAAAATGAAATGTAATTAAGTTGTGCTTCCGTTAGGCCTATTTTCTTAGTCTAACTTGATTTATGACCCTCAAATACGCCATAAACTGCTATAAAAACTGCTCATGGCGTCATAGTTTTATAAGGAAAATTTAATTCGGAAGGTCAAATTTTGTTCAGGCAAACTTTCTTTCTGGTTGATCAATGTCTTATCAAACTATGACGTCAAACATTCGCGTTTCTGAAGCACGAAGGTGCGTGGCTTGAGCGAGCAAAGTGAGTGATTTATACGTACACTAAGCCTTTTCAGTGTGTATCGCGTTTTGCGCTTCTTAATCTTTCATTTAAGACTACTCTCGCCTTCAAAGGGGAATACTTCAGAAGGAGTAGACGTACAAACATTTAAACAAACAAATCCTTTGTTTTGAATGAGTAGATGAAATGCAGACATGCTGAGGAATGTGATGAAGGAAGTGCGAGCAACAATAACAATTAGTTGGCGACGAAATAAAATCAGTGCATCGATTTTATGACACTCTTGGGAACAAAGAAATTACATGGTGCATGAATCGACGCCAACAAAGAGAGCGAAGCTAACAATATGGCTAATGCCTATTTACGATGGCATAAATGCAAGCCTAACCCATACCGAATATTTATACAAATTAGATTCTCTCAAGTTGGGATGGCGAATTTCTGATGTAGACTTCATCACAACCTGGGTTCCTAACTATATGACCGGAGAAGCTTTGGACAGGCTACAATTTAACTATACACCCATTACCTGGGAGTGTTGAGAATATATGAAGGTGAAATAATTAGGATTGCAGAAAGTAACATGTGCCAAGAATCACGACTATGATATGTAATAAAATTTCTACCTCTATTCACTATTTAAAAGCAGATGCTGGTTTTATTTAGAGGCATTTGAATTCAGCGAATTGTGAATCATTATGTAAGCATCACAATCCGAATCCCAACCTAAAAAACAATCATCTGATAGTTCTGATCCCAGTCAAGGCATACTTAAGAAAAGAACCCTACGATGTTGGAGATGTCAAGATGTAGGGCATTGTTTAATCGGTGCTCTGCGCCCAAACCAGTGTCTCCACCCCCCCCCCCCCAACAGTTTAAAAATCCGAGTGGACTTAAATAAAAATAATTTTTTACAGTCGGAAAACTATCCTCACCCAAGGTAGAACAGTTGGGAAAATTAAAATTTTCTCCAGGTATAAGTCAAAACTTTATTCGTGAAATGTTAGCGGGTAAACGTCCTATTGTTGACTAAAAAAGCGATAACGCCAATGTAACAGGAATTTCGGAGTGTTTACTTTGATAAATCATAAATTGTGCAAAGGTATTAAAGGGAATAGACAGGAGTTAGAGACTTCCACTAAGGATACCAGGTAGGTTTAAGGCAATCACAACATGAATGGAAAAAGAGCCGCAATAGAGCAACACCGCAGAGTAACACAACAATAGAGCAGCACTGTGAACTGCTAAGGATCACAAGTCAGAAGCACTACGAAGAAAAAATAATGTGTCGTCGTGATTTCTGGAATAAACCCGGGTCCTTTTGTGGGGCCTCCATTGCACTAAACCATTAAACTATGTCGGCACTGACGCGAGCCTCCAAATTATAAGGTGACTTCCGAAAATTGCTTTGTGTAAATAAAGAAAGGTCAACAGCTGCTCCGACATATTGCCTCGTTGTGTTTACCGGTCCCGAATTTACTACGGTATAAATGTGATTATAAATAAAATCAAACAACTTTCGAATTTATTCGAAACGAATACACTCATTCATATCATTCATCCTTACTCAAACAATTTTAGGTGTTGTTCTGTCATATTTTTAGCTAAATCGCCCTCTCTGCCCTTCCACCTTTGTATCATTTATGACGAATCTTTGTTTGTATGCAGTCACCGAATACTAAGAGACATTATCAGAATGTGTGCAGCATTTACGTTTGCGACCATACCAACCTGCAGCAAACATATCTTGGAAAAACACACTACCTAAATTCAACAAATTTCAACGTGTAGTAGTCATAGGATTAGCATTCTAACGTATACCTTGCACAACAATCTATTGTGTTTTCCTTTCTTGATTTGAAACTAGTTCAGTTTAATCTCCCTGCACAACAAATGACTCCGTTTTTTTGTTTAACATTGAAACACTGCTAACGGATTAGTTTTTTTTAATACTGTGTTAAACTTGCTAAGCACATAGTCTTACATGGTCGTACTTTGCGACATACTGCAGATGGGGTGAATATATTGGATATTTCAAAGGTTTTGTTTGTTATTGGAATATTAACCTGCAATAGGTTAGTAACAGAACGTGTCAGACTTCGTGTGGGATAACGTACTGGCTTATGGAAGTTCTCTAAGCAGTAAATCGTCGCTCAGTACATCAAGTAATTCGAATACTTCTAATACTCTACAAACACATCAGTTTGCCCCCAAATTCACATATTCAAGACATTTTGTCATCAGAATGTATACAAGATAGTTAGGGAAGGATTGGTACCATGGTAATGTCTGGGGTGCGTTAACTTTCTAAGTCAGAGAAGTATTCGTACCTGACAAGTAGGAAGGTAACCATGGCGTATTAAGCAATCGGTGCTTGGAATGGGCATTAGGTATGTGGTGATGAGACTGATGATACTTTGGATATATTAAATTGCACTGTAAGTGTAATATGATAGTAATATATCGTCTCGAAGAGGGGATAAAAGGGGATGATGGTGAAGACCGGCAGATGTTTGCGATAGCGTTAAATTTGACTTTTTCGCGATACAGTGGTATTCCAGTTGAACCAAAAGGGTGTGCTAGAGGATGATGATGACTTGAGGAAACCTTCCTAAGAATGCTTTTGAAACACATCATAATATCATTAGGGTAAAAAAGATTTAATAAATAAAATGAATGCGCATAAGCCTATCCGAGTTAGGTTGACCCCTTCTATATCATGTGCAGCAAGACACCTACTTCACTAGCATAAACTCTACTAAGAGCTCAGCACTGTGCGACACCTCACCTCATCATAGTTGGAAAGTGCAATCCGCAATGACTCTGGTCTGGTTCTCTATATATACAGTTCCAATGACAGCAGTAAAGGCAGCAAAATAATGCAAGTGACGATAGTTTGTTTGGTTTTTACAAGTTATGAAGTAGAAGAGAAGGAGAACAATAATTATCTCATATGAATTATAAAAAAAATACGATAATAGAGGATTTGATGTGGCATGAAGGTTTGGGCAGGAAACTATGCAGCATGGAAAGGTTGGAGTAACGCACAACCAAAGTTACCTCCACCTTTCCTCATGCATGAGAAGTTCAGCTGATAATGCTACAATTCTGGTTGTTCATTTAAGGCCTTGCTCATGGCAGTTGAAGAGGCAGCAAAAATAAATCTAATAACGAATATTTGCATGATTTTGTTACATATTTTGCAGTACAAGACCGCGATAAGCGATTTCTGAGCTTCATAGAAGTTTCAAAAAGCATCTGACTAAAATCATATGATAATGTTAAGGATTTGATGTGTCAAGGATGTTTTGCAAGATGATGAATGGTACGTACAGGTTAGATTTACACATAACCAAAGTTATACCTACACCTTTGTCATATAAACATTAAAAGTGCAATCAATAATGCCACTGATTTGGTCCATGCAACCGGGATGAAAACCAAACTCGTACAATTTCAGTCTTCAATAAACTTGTACCGAAATTTATAAATATTCATGATTCGAGACATTATATCATACATATTATCCATATTATATTTACATATTACAAATACCATAAAAGTACAATAAAAAAGGAAACTTAAATAGGGCACGCCAAAAATGTGGCTGACAATGGGCTTCAGGGTTTTATATACGTATAACCACGGTGGACTGAAGTCAGTAACTTGAACAAATTGTGAGTTGGGTAATTCAGCTCATGTAAGTCATGTAATTTTTAATGAAAATGCAAGAATTCGTATCCAGCTCCTATCTCTCATGCCTTTTCTCACAAATGGAGACCTTCAAATTACAGCACCGCTCTTGCTTTTCCTGGCTGGCCTAGTTTCACGTGTACTGTTTAAAAAAAAATATCCATTGTTCTGTTCTCGTTGATGGTGGTTATGTTCCGGAGGGGGGGGGGGGGAAAAAAAATTTACATATTTGTGTGAGGAAGCCTTTTATCGCTTCATTTTATTAATATGGTTTCATGGATTAAATGTGCTTCTATTGTATTTTTTCCTTCAATTTAATGAATGTACGATCCATGCAATGCAGTAAGTAATGCTATGAAGCCACTACTGTTAGCAGTGTGTTGATTGTTCGTGAATAAACCCCTCTAATTGTTTCACAAATATACAAAGCACAAGACGCAAGACACAATACATGTTCGTCAAAATACCAAGAGACTTACGTGCTACAGAGAGTACCGTTTTTTAAATTGCGATTTTTTATTTCCAGAACGATTATGATGACTCATCCTAATTTTTAGCACTTCATGTAAGATGTAGATGGATAATGTTTGTGCCAAAAAACTAGAAGTAACCTAATTATAGTTTTAAATCGAAAAGTTTTTTTGTTTTTACAAAAGGGTATTTTATTATTTTCATTTCAATTATCAAAGTTTTTTTTATTTATTAAATCGTGTTGGGCTTACAAGTGAAGATGCTACCTATTGGGGTGACCTATGTCTTAGGCGATATAGCTAAAAATGGTAGTGGTGATCATTCAAAGTTATTGTAAAGATGATGTGTATTGGAATGATTCTTTGTATATTCCAGGTAAATCTGAATTGTTTAGGATTGTTTTGGGAAAGTTTGTTCTGTTTGAACTGTAGTATTTAATTCTAGTTGTGGTATGTGGCTGCGGGCCAGGACCTTTTCAATAAAATTCATTCATTTCAATTCAATTCCATCTCCGTCTGTCCATTTTCTGAAAATTTTTATGCGCAAACGAACTCTAATATACACGGCCTGCCGGCCATGTAAATAATAATTGATGCCAAATGCGAAAAAAACTAAAAGTTTTGTGAAGCAAATATCAATCATTCAAAAAAGGCACCATCAAAGGGAAATATTTGTGGTTGCGATTGGTAGTAAATTGCTAGTAACAACATAAATTCTAAACATTAAAAGTTTTCTGCAATACAGGATCTGATATGGTTTGGGTATAAACCATAAATGATGTAGTTAATGGTTTATGCCTAAGATTTCAGATTTTCTAGATTGTTTCAGTCAGCTGTGTCCAGTAGTGGAGAACTCCACTTTTTTTCTGAAACGAATTATTTTTGTGCAATTTTTCTTGAAATACACTACTGACTCCATTTTTGCTTTATTCAAGTATCCATTTTATTTTTTCAAATAGGATTGTGCTTTTATTAAAGAAAAGATGCCCACTCGAAGCTTACCTTGTATAAACCGACCTCTATCTTTGGAGTGTAATGCTTAGACTCGTTCCATATATCTATTACAGTCATATTTTCTGATTTTAGAAGTTTATTTAAGCATTTACCAAAAACTCTTTCAGTGTCAAAAATGCTCCCACCTCGAATTCCCCTATTGGCAAATGTGAAAACATCTTCAGTTTTCTGGAAATCGACTTTAGGGCAAATTGTAACTGATGGTAATGTAAACATTTTGTTGGTTATAAAATAATTCCTTGATGTGGATGGTTCATCAATGTACAACCCCATACGTGAAACCATTTGATAGATGTAAAAGCCATGAGTTGCTAAAGATAACAAACAGCACGAAGATACGTTCTACAAACGAAGATATTTTGTTGAAAATGTTGCTGAATCCAGCTAATTCTGCATTATTGTCATCAGGGGCAACTTGAGTAACATTGACAGGATGTCTGCAGAGCAGTAGTGCATGATTTACACACAAGGTTGCAATCATTCTGTCGAGATTGTCTCAGTCTGCGGTGTCCAAGGTGGATGACTCCATGTTTACTGAAAAGAAATAGTTTAATGTATTTTTTTCAGCTTGAACTATTTACTCCGCTTTGGATTATTCAAGTAACTGGTTACATAATTTTTTCCCAGTACTTTCTTTAAGATAAATAATCTTAACACTAAATAATTAATAAGATGCAAATTAACTCTTCCTATCACCAGTGCAGTAAGTGTTTCCAATCAGTTTAAAATTGTAAACTTTGTGTAGTAGAAAACTTTCCTTATTGTGTCACTTACTTTGTGTTCAGTCGCATTACTTCAACTAAAATGCTTAACATTTTAATATGCTGGTATAGCCAAAGTCCATATCAAAGGCCTACAAAATATTACCTCAAGAAATGCTAAATTGTAGACAGTAGGATCAGTTGCTCCAACCCCAAATCAGTGAAAGAGCAATAATAGTATGTAAAGCATGATACTACAACACTCTAAAGCGATGCTTCGTTCCTTTTGTTTCGTGCTACAGCACTGCACAGCTACACAGATGCACAGCATAGCACATATCACAAAGCTACACAGCTACAGCACTGCTTTTGATTTGAACTAATACCATAGTAGTTGAAAAATATACCACAATCAATGACAGTATCACAATAGAACAGAACACGATATATACTGACACAGATAGCACACACTGACACAGTCAGTGATTTGAACTATCAAGCTGCTGCTGTTTGGTAGTTAACTTTACTCCCAGCTCTTCCTCAACGCATATTTTCTATTAGAAGTAGATATTTTGTGTGCTGTGATACTCAAAATAGATACAAAATGTGTATGTCAGTAAATGGATTGTTTACTGGCATTACACATTTTCAGTGCTACCGCACGTTCTCGAAGTGGCATCATATGTCACGTGACGTCAATGGGCTACTTGCTATCCTGATAAAAATATTTCCCATCAACTTGTAGAAGAGTTTATGGAAGTGTCATTTATTTATTTATTGATGGACGTTTCTACCACAGGAAAATAAAATATTTTATGTCAGGATGTCAATTGTTTTTAGTCTGGAGGTCAATGAATATTGAATGATGCAGTTGAGTCTCCATTCTTTATTAATACTTAAATTAATACTTCAGTATATTGGTCACTAATTATCCACAGTAATTGTTGTTGACAACGACCAAAACAAGATTTTTCGTGTCACCAGGTCAATAACCTTGAATAGTGAACTTGTTCTATAGAGTGCGATGTGGCTTCACACCATAGCCGTCTATCCATGCAGTCCTTCTCCTCCTAACCGGAACTGCCGTCATAAATGGGAGTAATGTCATAGGTCACGTGACCAGAATTGCCTCTTGTCACGTCAGTACAAAAGTAAACACTTCGTCTTATTAGTGGAACTGGTTTCGGTGTTTGATTTGGGGAATTGCAGTATTATCAAAATCAATCTTGAACACTTTTTCTTTTTCTTATTTAGTTCCAGTTGGAACTGATATTAGTCGTATTTTCTTTTGTCACTTAAGGATCCCTTTTCTTTATTGAATAAAAATATTCAATATTATCTTTTCTTGGACATATCTAGACACACTAGCTAGACACACGCTAGTGTGTCCCGCCAAGTAACAGTAGATCATCCTATTGTAGACATCCGATTGTTAAAAGATAAATTGTAGATAAGAAAGAGCCTGGAAAAGCTTGGAAAAACTCAAAGCTGAACTCTAACAAAAGACAAAATAATCAGCCATTTATGTTGCCGTGGATTGCTTAAGAATAAAGGAATGCATATTAGATGATGAATATGCAACAATAGGAACATAGATGCAATGCGGTTATGTTAATTACCGCTTTGCGAGCTAATGTTTTAGTGTGCAGTGAACTTCAGAGATTTCTGCATGATAAAATGTGAACGAAGAACGCAAACAAAATAATTCTCAATTTGGCTGATAAAACGTATAATTATTTACAGACGTAAAATTCCTCAACAAAAAAGGTACAGATCAAAATTATACGGTGTGACCTTTGGACGTTCACAATCCTATGCTACATGTTTATATAAAATGTAAAAACCCAAACGCATATCCTATCATGTCGATAATAAACCCCATCGTGGCTGAAATTATTGCAAGTTGTGGAAAATGTAAAGGGAAGGTGTAGGGACAAACAAAACAACTGAAGGGAATACGCTGATTTTGGTGAGCAAGTCCGGCTTCATTGCATGGATCAATATTAACCTCAGGTGCAGCAGCTTAAGAGGTATGCGCTGATTCAGTGAGCCTAGTGAATGAAAATCAGCCTCTGTTAGCCAGTTTGCGAAAAAATGAGATTGAAGAAACGTGAAGCACGTAAAACAAACCGTGTTGTTTTGGCTCCTTCAACGGCTAACTGGGCAATAACAATGTAAAACTTTAGATACATTAAAGCCTTCCAAAAAAAGCCATACATGAAGATCAGATGGTGTGACCTTTGGTACATTGACAGCCCTACGAAAGTTAATATATTCACCCAAAACCAAAACTGGTAGCCTATATGAAAAGACTCGAATTTCCAAAAAGGTTCGGCTTTTGAAAGTAGTGATTTCATTCAACCAGGGTACGGATGGTCACTAAGATAATGTTATTAGCAAGTTAATCGTACCGAATAATACTTCGGACGTTAAATGAAAACTTGAAGATTGCTACTGCAAATAGCAAGGTTTTAGTTTTAATTTAATTTACGAACTACTTGCCAGTGTGAATAAATTGGAAAATAGGAATAACCTTGTTGGCCTTTCCTGGCTGAATGATATCATTCACCTTACCTCACTCAACTAGGTACCTTCTTTTATACTGGTTTTGGTTTTGTGCGGATACATTACGACAATGAGAAAATATCAACTGTATCTATGCAAAACGAATGTGCTAGTATGTTTCAAAAGGAATAATTATACTAATGTGCCTTTTAATATAATAAAATGCAATCCTTACCAAATACACGTTTGGTTGTGTTGAACCCCTATGCAAGCTACACGCTCAGATCACTAATAACAACTGCAAGGAAATACGGACAGACAATCACCAGTTTTGTCTTGAAACATATCCATAACATGGTTACGCCTCCTGATAGACATTGAATAACATCAGAACGAAACAACAGTGTTTATTTTTAATGTTATGTCTAGTTTCAAGTCAACTACGATGTATGATGTTAGCAGACCATCCGTATAATCAATTTTGTTTACACTAGTTCTGGACATGGTAATACGTTTTATGACTCACTGAATTTTACAGAGTAACAAGCATAGATGCCAGATGCCCACGACAAATTATTAAATATTAACCCAAGGACAGGACGGCAAGTTTCGAAGTTGCTACAAGTAAACAAAATGATTGTCAGGTGTGCGTGAATGCTGGTACACCTGTTGATTTTTCACATCACAAGTTTTAGTTGCAGAAGTATTTCCTTTCCCGTTTCACTGACACATTGGTTTATAAGTAATTTACATGCTGCAAGATAAGAACATGACGGTGCCTAGTCAAGACTCACAGGCACCCTTACCCCTTCTCCCCCTAAACACGGATCATACCCGCAAAGGATCAAGTTGAGTCTTAAAGATATTTATCGAGGGAGCAGAAGCAACATGCTTGGGCAGGCTGTTCCACAGGAGCACCGCACACTAACTATAAAAGGAAAAACGGCAATTGAGTCTACAAGTCAGACCCTGTAGCCTAAGACTGTAACCACAACTAATTTAGTTTTGGGTAAACATGGGGAAATAGTCGCAGTCAAAGAAATTAGTAAGGAGTTCATACATAAGAACAAGGTCGCCCCTGTTATTCCCCTCACGAATTGTGGAGAGCTTGTGCCGAAGAAGCCATTCACTGTAAGAAAGGTCACTTATGAGAAAACACAACTTCGTGAGATTTCTTTGACAGTTTTCGAGATTGTGTAAGGAGGACGCTTAGCAGGGTGTACTGATTTTGGAACAATGGTCCCAGGCAGGTCTGATAAATGCCTTGTGCAACATAGCGAAAAAAGAACTTGTAAAGTTAGAAAATTTTCTTTACACATAATCATATCGTCTGTAGCAATGTTCAAGTTTTCATTTAATATCTAACGTATTATTCAGTGTGATTAACTTGGCGAATGTGTTGGTGTGGTGATATCACTCCTTTGAAGGGCGAAACCATTCGGAACTTGCAGTCCTTTTATCAGGTTTGGTTATTGATATATCATTTTTTTAATTGTGTATTATACTCAACTCAACTTGTCTGCTTATGTGCAATAATGTGCCACGTTAACAATAGCTTCAGTGGTAATTTTTCTAATATTTTAATTTCATATCACTCCTTTGAGAGGCTATACCATTCTCAACTTACCACCTCTTTATCAGCTTTTGGTTTTGTTTAAATTTTTTTCATTTATATTTTATTTAGGTCATAATCCTTTGTGAGATCGAGCCATTCTTAAATTGATGGCCTTTCTACATGTTTTGGGCTAAATTTTGATAACTGGTTTGGTTTTCATGAATTGGACGTTGACACAAGTTCTTTGGCAACTTTGTTTAGATTTGTGACAACACATTAGCATGTGTCTATAAACGCACGTCAGTATTCACGTTGTCAATGTCCGAAATTTGGCAGTCCACTCAGAAACAATGCCGACAATATTAACAATGGTTATAACAATACTTTCGTACTTACGCGTCCTCCCAATCTGTACTCGTTACACCCCCACGCTGCAAACCAGAAAAGGTATGCAGTTTGTATCGTACAGCAGCCATTCCTTAAATTTCATAGCTTTAAGCCTTCCCGCTATTTTGGTATCAGCGAATAATCTCTCTGTGGGAATTAATATGGGGATGAGCGGACTAGATGTAGAACGCAGTAGCTAGAAACTAGTGACACATTTGCAACGTTATTGAGGGTCAAATTTTGTATTGAAAACCGCTTAGATGCCATTCATAATAAAATTAATTTTTGTTAGGTGGTACATTGCTCTCTACTTTACCACAATTTAAGGATTTGTAGCACATTATTTTTCCCCAAGTACCTGCAATGTGCCCAATTATGCTTTAGGATATAAGAAGCTGTGGCGTCGCGTTACAATGGGTTACATCCTCGACACTTGCATTGATGTGAAGTTTGTTGCCTAACTTAGCCCAACTCACTAAGAGTGCGTCTAGATCAAGACACTCGCTAGTGTTCTCGCCAAGATGATAAACGATAACACCTATCAAGATATTATACATAAGAGCATGGGGACCGCTACACACTGTTGCGTGTTTATTAAGTGGTGGTGAGTATAATAGGTGCTGACGAGGTTCAGAGGGTCGGGACTTTGAGAGCAGGCAATGCTTTTGAGGTTGTGACTAAAACAGCAGCAGCCAAGTGCAAGCTACTAGATGCAGTCTTGGTAATAAATGGACGCAGGGTAGAAAGTTATGATTGGTATGATTTGTATAACAGCAGCAGCTGTGAGCAGCCTTTGAGGAGGTCGGTGTGGTGGAATCACACTCGTTTGAAAAGCTTGTGCGAAATAAGGCTCTGTGTGATTCTGTCGTGCGACAAATTAAGATAAAATTGCGTGAAACGTGTTCCATAGCAGATGTACCGGACGTGATTCTAGTTCGTGGTGTCCCGGCATTGGTAACCGTTCCAAATGGGTCCCCACTCTGCCTCCATTGTCGGCTGAGAGGCCACTTCCGGCGAGTGTTCGCAAGCCTGAAGTGTAGTGGCACCTACAGAGATCCACGTGACCTGCGTAGTCATCTGCTTAGCGCTATGAAGGCAAAGGAAGCAGAGGGACGTCGTGAACTTGAGCAACATCGAGTATTGGCGCCTGTTGCAGTAAAGGACCACGGAGTTGAGAAAACTGGGGCGCATGACCAAGCGACCTTATCGGCTCACAGTTAGAAAAAAAGACAAGCAGCAAGTTCGATCCGTGGATCATTCATATGTTGAAGGAGGTTCCGAAGATGACAGTGGAGGCGAGTGGCTGAAGACGTGGTCTAAAGGATTGGAGTTCCACCAACCAGTGTGAAGCACGCAGCAGCAGTAGCGGTGGTGCTAGTGCGATGGAGTTGGCGACGAAGTACATGTGCAAGAATGTATACAAGGAGACGAAACACAAGTTTCCGATGTTGTGTTGTGTTGCAGTCAACTGGGAATTAACCAGAACGAAGTGTTAGTTCGTGCAAAGTGTGTCCAAGTGGCAGACGGCAGTGAAGTATGTCAGGATCATGACGTGTGTCAAGATAGTGCAGTGTATAATGATAGTGTGTTAGTGTCACCATTTGTTGATAATTTGGAAATAGGTGCCGTCGAGGAAGTTGCTGCAAATAATGTGTGTAGTGTGCAAATGGTAGATGAAGGAGCATATATTGATGCTGCGTCTGTCACACAGCAGCAGAGAAGTGATTGTGTAGTAAGGCAGGATCCACACTAACCTAATCTATTTGGACGCATTCAATTTGTTTACTATAGCGTCTTGGAATGCACGGTAAAATAGAGGAAGTAAAACTGTTACAGTGCGTTGATATTGTAGGCATTCAAGAGACCTGTTGGGTGGGCCATTCAAATTTAAATGCGGCATCTTTTGAGGCAGATTTTGTTTATTCAGGAAAGGGAGTGGGATTTGGGTTAAGTGGTCGGTTCCATATTTGTTGTCGATTATACGTTCCCCATTCAAGAATTAGATGCATGTTCTATTAAAGTGTGGATGAGGCAGTAAAGGGGTAAATGGGTTGAACTTGTGTTTGTGCGTGTTGTTGGCATCCCAACGCAGTTACAATGGCTGACATGGCTTCAACAATTTCGTCTCCCTGTGTCCTTGGTGGAGATTTCAATGTGCACCATTTTGATTAGGGCGTTATTAGAATCAACACCAAGGGACGACGGTTGCCTGCAGCAATTATTGCACTTGATTTGACGATTGTGCAGAATGGAACGCCCAAGTTTGTCTGGTTGAAGAATGGTCGAGTGCAGAAATAGGTTTTGAACTTGTTTCTGTGTTCACGAGGGTTGGATAGTGGTTATACAATTGCAGTGTCCGATGACCACCGTGCCAGTTACCACCATCCGGTGGTCCTGCAACCAAGGGGCTCTCTGTCGCTGTCTGGAAATAAGCAGCCTACTCGACCGACTGTGTACAACGGGGTGATGGCACCGTGGATTAAAGAGTATGTACGGAAAAAGGCCAAGGAAAAACCGGTTGTAGCTGCAGTTCACTCATGTTGGTGGACTAGTGGCTGCACGGTCACGGTGAGTGACAAGTGATCAGCGTATCACCGGTGGAAACTTCATCCGTGTATTGAGCACTGGCTGGTGTACCGTGGCACAGCTGTTGAGTCGTCATTTTTCATCAGGAAGGAGAAAAGCACTTACGGAAACGTATGTGTGATCGGATTAATGGGTTTTGGTCGCTTGGTAGTGCATGGAAAATTTTGCGCGGTGAATGGGTAAAGGCGTCTCAGCAGTGGTTCACGATTTGCTTGTCGCTAGTTTGCAACCCCAGATTTTACGTTGTGAATCCATGGC
>JAHWFP010070574.1:2887-13933 GCA_023313725.1 Lithobius niger | reverse complement strand
AGTTGAGAGTTTAACACAGAGGTCCTAGGTCGACCCTTACTAACACTGGCTATCGCCAGTGTTAATACGCTTAGGTTGGGCAAGCAAATTCATCATTATGCACTGTAATGAAAGGGGGCGAGCGGCTGACAATGTCAAACAAACGGGTGTGGCCTGTAACAATCAGTAACCATCGAAATATTGCTTTAATAATGCTACCTCTTAGAGCAGATTTGAAGAGTTTCAAAGTTGGTTCAGTAACAATCACTGCATGCACGATCGTTGTTGGATTTATTGCGCTAGGTACCAGAACTGAGAAACGGGCAATTGAACGTCCTCCATTGAAAAAAGACATTTACTTCCATAACAAAACAAATCAGCACGGGTTAAAATGGAGGGGGAGCAGGGATGGGGATACTCAGACCACTCCAGGAAAGGAGCGGGAAATCAGACTGCAAGGGAGTTCGGAGGAGGAAGCAGGGGGAAGTCGGCACCCTTTTCAGTCCATACTGCTCACTACAGTATTTTATTTCGCTCAGGTATGCGGGAACCGGGTATTGTACGCCGGGGGTACAGCTGGTTAACTACTTTTATATGAATCAATTCCTCGTATATGGTAATTACTCATATCAAATCTGTTAGTCAGGATTATAAATCGTAATTATAATGCACACAGTTTAATAAGAAGTGCTGTACTGGAAGATATGCGTGCATCGCTGTTAAATTGCCTTTGAAACAGGCTTCAGCTAAACTGCAACATCGAAACGACCATGCCGAGTTGTAATTTGCGTGAGCTACTCTCATACAACCAAGGACATAATCCACCACTATCTCACCGGATGCATTTCGATCCGTGCACGGCCTGCGCGCTTAAGTAATTTACAGACCTATTTATTGGCCTAGCACTTTGTGAATAGTAGCTAACAAGAACCGGAAGAGGAAATCGTCTGCCATTCAAAACACGTGAAAATGGCTTGAGGAGTGAGTACCAGAAAGGAAAATAGGTCATTGTGGAAATTCTGTTGTAGCAGCTTAATTACGCTAACGCCGTGCTCTAATTTAGTTTTAAAGTCATAAGTTTTCGCTGTAGTATTTTCCTTTGTTAGATATTAAACTAGGAAACAGGCTTTGGCGTATTGAAGGTGGGAGCGAATAGAAATTTATTTTAAATTTATATTTATGTTCATTTTAATAACTTTACCAATTATGTTAAAGCTTCTTAAAAATCTGGGCGCAGTACTTACTCAGCTAAGTTTTGGCTTTTTGCATTTTGGTGTGAGTGTAGATTACTACTCTTGCTGGCCCTTAGCTTTTTTTTTAGAAGCCTAAGATACGTATGTATATTTTAACAGGAGGGCAGGGGTGATTGAGGCCTTATGGCGTGTCGGAAGCTAGGTCAGTAGCACCGACCTCATTCACAGTGCAGTGATCCGGATTGCCACTGCACCACACATTTCAGAGATCCAAGTTGAACAAACCGTAAATCTAGAACATATCATATGTCTGTGCTGCCTGAAAAAATTGAAAACCCCGGACGGGAGAACAGTCTCATCGCCCAATTGACTCACTAAGTCTTGTTGAAGATGGAAAACGACCATGAACTGTGGCGAGTTCTCAGTGGGCATTGAACGCCACTCGTTACGTGCGACTGTTCGTCACCAGGCGTGACATGCACTAAGGTATTAGTTGAGTAAAGCCCTAACCAGACTAGCTGCTCGTGGCTGCACGGAGTCGCAGTATGGTGTAAAAAAGACTTCAATATTGGTCCTTAACGCAACACCAACCATACTATTGGCGGCAATTTTGACCTTGTAGGCACGTAGTCGCGCATTGCTTCGCACGAAATTTTTTCTGTCTGGAGAGGCCTTAAGAGTTGAAGAGAGAAACGGTTGATGAGGACGCAAGGACCCGCAATCTCACAATTTGAAATCGACGCTCAGGTGAGCACAGCATTTATTCTCGTCAATAATAATGCAGTTTGATATCTAAAACCGACTGAGTTTAATCCGAGGCAATAACCCGCGGAAGCACCGAGGACGAAAACTTGCTGCAGAACACCATCAAGATGGTGACAATCCAGTAGTACATTACGGACCGTACGTGGCCGGAGATACCGTAAGTGACCGGCGGCACGTTCAGGATGGATATCCCCGTCAAAGGGAAGTAATGAACAAAGTTGGTGTGACCAATACGCAAACGGGTTCATCACCACCTTATCTAGGCCTCTGAAGCGACAACCCGGGTACCATGCCTGGACAATGCCTTTAACGGCCTACACCCACAAGTCATCGCCGACTTGTTTGTCCCACAAGGCTTGCCATGCGGCATGCAACCTCAGATGTAGAGTTGGAAAGACATCCGAGGGAACAGGCTTAACAGGTTTTTATTGGCTCCCACACTTAGTTTCTGTTTATTTATTTGCAGCCTCTATTCTCATCCATACTAAAAATGTGTACCATCGGCACCGGCTAAAAATAAAACGTCACGTTGGGTACCACTGATTGGTCTGGTTCGCAGCGTGCCACCGCCAATAATTCATACATTGTTTATAACAATTGCTGTGCAAATTGTCTTTCCCCGGATTAAAACTACTCGTAATAAAGCATTTTCGTCAGCGTTGTCGTCTCGATACCAAAAATATTTCTTCTCATGTCGTTTTGTGCCAGTTTGGAATTGCCCTTCCTGAGGTGTTTGTCTCTGCCACGCCGGTGGAGGGGTTTAAACGTGGCCCTTTTATTTTATGCCTATTTGGTTTTAGTTTTTAGCATGGAACCTTGCATCCTTATGACTTGCAAGTTTTATTTCCATGGCCCTGCTCTGCTGTTATTTTATTAATTTTTATTTTTATTTTTAAGTTGTTTGACATGTTTTAAACTCTTCACCTGAAAACGGTTCCGACCTTGGAACCGAAACGTCGTGGTATCGTTGTTTCACCAGCACTTGATGGCTACTCTGTATGTGTTTTTATAACTAAAGTGCTTTTTAACTTTCTGCTTTTTGGGTTGAACAAGGATAATCTTCGCCAGCATTTGTTGCAGTTAATGTACTATAACCAATAATGGGTTTGTTTTTTTATGGCCTGCTTTTTATTTTATTTTAATGTTTTTATTTAACGGGAGGCTTGGTGTAAGTGGTGGATCTCCCCACCCTGTCCTGTTGTCGTTGACCTTTCAAGTCAGCAAATTGTATTTTATTATTATTATTATTATTATTATTACTAAACACTAAAAATAAAAAAAAATTCTCTATTACGCATGAATTGAGTCACATCTAAGATATGGCATTGAAATATATGGTTTTGCACCAGAATATTTAATTAAAAGATTACAGAGCATTCAAAACAAGGTTATTAAAATTTTATTTAACGGCAATGATCTTAATACAACGAAAGAAATATATATATAAATGGCATATTGGATGTGTTAAAACTCAGGATCTTTGTAATAATACTAAAAAACTACTATTCCATATTTAACACAATAAACAAAAAGGTTTTATCAAATCGATTAAATTCCTTACAATTGAAACTTCCATTATTCAGGAATACTTATGGAAAACGAAACAGTAATTACACTATGCCTTCGGTCTTTAATACATTGCCAAAAAAATTAGTATTGTGGTATAAATTATTATTTATTGACAAATATTTTCAATTTTAAAAAACAAACTGAAAGAATGGATGATTTTACAATGATTTGTATTTATATATTAGTTAACAATATATGTTAACAAATAATAAATGACAAATAACAAATGTTTTCTTTTCCCTTATCCTTAATTAATGGCATTCTCATTGTAACCATTCACGAAAACAAGCGAAGTTATTTTGTTTAATTAAGATTTTATGTTGTATTTTTCTTTAATTTTGTAGTTTGCACTCACACCATGTATTTTTGATTTGCTTGTGCCACATACACAACTACATGCATTGTAGTTCTTGTGGTTCTGTCTTAACACAATAAATAAAAATAAATAAAAAAAATTAACTGTAAGCCAAACAACCATCAGTAGTGGCAGTTTTAACTTAATCAGTTAATTCAAAAGGTTGACAATCCGCTGATGGTATAAAACTTAAGCTATGTCGCCTTTGACGGAAGTTTTGAGGGCACTCCTTTGTCACAGACTGCACCAGCGATTGGTAATGTAAAAGTAGTACCCATCACTTCGTAGGTCAACAGTTGTTAGCTTGGTTGCAAAGATAGCATCTAAATAATTCTAAGGGTCTCAGAACTTTTAGGCCTAATTTTTAGCCGCCGTTTTTGTAAGCTTCAGCTGGAGAGAACTGAGCTGGAGAGTAGGCCTATTCATTCACGCAATATGGGGATGAGAATTCAAGTTACCAATTTTGAAAATATTAGATGTAGCCGTGTTATTGTTTTGCGTTGCTTGTATAAAGACATCGTCTGCTGTATAATTTCGTTTTATGCAAACAACTTCAACATGCTACGGCGATTTGAGATTTAAAACTTGAGACTTCTGTCACTAGTGTTAAACGCCACTTTGATCGCCATATTAAAGGGAATTCCTTAAGAATACTTTTTCTGATGAAACAAATGAGATTCGTTAACCGAATCATTTTGTTATTTTCGGAACATCTTCCCGTGTGTAGTAATTAAAATACGACAGGAAATGTTTTTATTTCAATGAGTTACTGTACGTTGCATAGGAAAATTTTGGTAGCTATAAGGAAGCATTGACGTTTTGATTTCCCATTTTTTCAATTTCGCTTGATTACCAGCAGCACGTTGTATGCTTCGTCGGAATTCCTTAACTATTCAGGATTCCAAATTTGCAATGGTGAGTGTTAGATCGATAAATTCGACAAGGCGTAATTACGCGGATTATAATTAATCCGATGTGGCAAATTTCATTCCAATCCGACCTTTCGTTTGGACTGCATCCAGACTACAAAAGCGCAACCAACCAACCAACCAATATTTTGCAGATTGAAGTCCGTTGCAGGCTTCACTTCTCTCGCTTTGTTAGCTTGTTGTGCTAAATTCCCTTATTTCGTGATGCTTAAACTGTGTACTTTAAGGTGGAGGATGGTACGAACAAGGACCAACTGCTAACAGGCATATTACAGACAATTTTTTTTTCAAACCACAAATGATGTAGCAGACCCTTTTAGGACGAATAATGTTCACTTCTCCCTCTTCACAGCTAATGGTTTCGTCCACATTTTGCAGGAGGCACCGATGAATGATAAGATATACTTTGGGGTTTGTTTAACAACTACGTAATGTGTGACGCAGTGGCAACCCGGACCAGTGCACTGTGACTAAGGTTGGCTCAAATGACCTAGCAGTCCACACGCCATTAAACCTCAATAAAGCAGCGTCATGTGACGTCATATTAGCTACAAGAGAGATAGCTGCAAGGGGCACTAGATTAAAATGGAGGGTTAAACAACGGCACTTCTAGTCAAGGCAGTGCTTTGAGAGCCGGTTTCATAGGCTTAAAAAAAAGTTGTTTTCTCCAATCCCTTATGCTGCTAGGTGGTAATTGGAAAATAAAGATTCCACTAGCTTAAAAATGTCAGCAACTGCCAACAAATTTACAAAAATCGTGCGTTATAGGCCTAAGAAATTCACTTTTAACAGCATTGTTTTCAGTAAGACGCCCTTCTTTTTCCCCTCTAGTGACCCTTGCAGCTATCCCCGTTACTGGCTCCAGCATAGAGTTATATACAATAATACTACGTTGTGTCAGTGCCGTATCCTTTCCTTCCTACATTCCGTCGTGTTGGGTTTGCAGACCAACAAAAATCTTCCTTTCTGTCGCAAATTGCATCCCCTATAGAACTTCGTAAAATATGCCTCAGCGAGCAATTTTACTGTTGGTTCTTGTCTGTAGACATCATTCAACATGGCGGCCTATCCTACGCCAATACTTTACTGAAATCCCAAGTAATACGTCTAAATAAGCTGCTATGGTAAGTGTGGTACCACGGAATGGTAGACGTTTGCGCTTCTTGGCGATGATCCACTAAGCTCCTAAGAAGAGCAACTTGGACAGATGCATTTGTTACTTCATCTGTACTCCCTTCATTTGAAAGATTACAGTTCTGCTGTGTGAAGCCAATAGCACACAATAACAACATTACCCGAAGATTCGAGCTATCTCCAGGTCATTATCAAAGGAACAAAACACACACTTTTGGCTTCTCTGTTCTACATGCTCAGTTCCAGTGCTTACATTCCAGTTCCAGTGCTTACCAATTCCATTTCCAGTGCTTACATTTGACAGTCACATTTCTCTTTTTATTTCGTTCTTTTCTGAGTTACCGTAGACGTAGGGTAATGAACGGCGGTTAAAAGGATCCAGCTGCAAATCGCGTGTATTGTTTTCACAATTCTTTGCATACATGCGCTACACATTTTTCTTCACGGACATGCTTAGCGACTTGCTGTCTTGTTTGCAAGCATAAACTAAAGCATTCAACCTACCTTACCTGAGTACTTACAGCAAAATATAATATCGTTTTAGCATTCCCTTGTCTGATGGGATTTGCATCGCTCTGCGGATTGCTGTTCTTCGTAAGTTTCAGCGACATTGTCCGTCATAACCAAAGTTATTGTAAACCTAACTTACCTACTTGCTTGGATTTATAATGAGTGGAAACACAACATTTACTGCATTGGGAAGTCTTACTCTAGCGATTTTTTGTTGTTTGCCTTCTTAAGAATCCTTCAAAATATGGGCCACTTTTTTTAAAGGCACATAAATCCCTCCGTTCTGGCCGCTTTACTCTGCGTCACCTACGCTAAAATATAGTTCAAACGACCGCAGCGCGCATTGCTCTACGACACTAGTCATACTCATTTCGGGGCCGCTGCAACGTGGCACATCTTACGACCAAGTCGCAAACTTGAGCGAAGGATTAATTATCCTTCCTCCAGGGCCGCGGCTTGCCAGCAATGTGGTGGAGTTATATACCGCTCGGACCGAGCCGTTTAAAACAAGCCTAATAACATTCACGCGCTACTACTGACATCTGCATCGTACCCTTAGACCAGCAAATGAAAGGTAAATCAGTTTATATAAAACTATTTCCGGTAATGTATCGAGTGAAACTGTTAAAATATACCGGAGGGAGTTATGTGCCTTTAAGGGGGTACCTACCGTAAACTGAGGTCTAACTTTTGGATTTTTTTTTCTTTTAGGGTAATTGCCTTAGAGTCATAATTTTTTTTGTAAACCTTAAAGTGTGTTAAAATACGAGTCTAGGACAAATTTTAAATTTTCGTTTATCCTATTTTTCGTGCGAGGACAGGACCGGTACATTTTTGGTAAATGTTATTACAATTTTGTACTGCTACTTTGATAACGTCAGCAAAAATCGTTACACATGAACGAGATTGGGCTATAAATCATCTGTATACATAAGGTTATCATCTGAACCAAAATAAGTGTGATACCACAATTTTTTTATATTTTATAATATAATCACAATTTGCGTATATAATAAAATTATATAGCCAAAATTTTGGAATTTAAACAAACTACACCGAAGTATGAAGAAGTATGATTTTGGTTAACTGTATAGTCACCACACCTGGGAACTTGTGTAAAAAATTTCAAGCCACTATATCAATTCTAAGTAAAGTTATGGTGTTTTTAGTGATTGACCGCTAGCGATATTAGCGTTCCGAGAAAATCTAGTTTGAACGTGAAACTTATATAACCTTACACAAAGCTATATAAATCCCCCAAAACGTGTTTTTAGCCATAAAAGGTTTCGGTTAATAAAAAAAAAGTGTTGTACCATGTAGAATACATATTATTGCACCAGACTAACCTAAAAAAGTGTGTTTGGGGGGGGGGGGGGAGATATCTTTGGGGTATGTGCCCCCTTAATGAAACATCCGACTGTAAGTATGAAGCAGTGTATAAAACTTTCTAAAGTTTTGGAAAATGCCTCTTGTCTTTCGGTGTAATCCCGATGCCAATTGTAAAAATAGATATTAACTGCTTAGCATATTTAACAATCCAAATTAACCTTTTAACAACCCTACAGGTACATAAAATCAATAACGTTTGCACCGTGTAGCGTGCTGTGACCACACCAAACAAAATTCCTAATTCACCAAGCTTCTTCACACAAATGTTCAGTTAGGACCAATTTTTCTGAATCAGAGTTGAATTTTTAGATCCAGAAGTGAATGGTCAGTGTTTTAAATATTATTATTTTTTTTAATGATATGAACAAATTTGGAAAGTTAAGAGGGGCAATCTGACACGGTGCCGAGCTGCAAGAAATTTGTTTTCTTTATGTTTTTTGTAGAAGACTCCTGACGAAAAATAGCAAACTGTGGGAGAGCTAAACCAAAATTAGACTGAACAAATTCTTCTGAGAGAAGCTGGGGAACTTTGGGGTTAAGTTAGGGTAAAGAGGCTTGTTTAGGTTGGGGGGGGGGGAAGCCTAACCAAAATTGGGCCTACTAGAGGCCTGAAAACCAGAAATCCCCCTGACTAGGAGACCCATCAGAGGTTGAAGAGGACCAGCCAGTTGGCTGGCCCGAGGGCTTTCTGATTTTCCATGATGGCCCCCTTGCTTAAATACGTTTTGGTAACCCCTGACAACCGCGAAATGGCCAGGGTATTATGGGTAATAGAAAGTTCTAGAGGCAGGAACCGGAAATATAATCACAAGGCATAGATAATGCCCACCTATGTACGATTAGACACAAGACTAAGATTGGCCATTGGCCCCAGCAAACATGCAAGTAACAAGATTTGCGACAACTCCGATGGACAGATTTGGTAAATATTATTTTATAAATGCACGTATCTAGGTAAACATCGTCGTCTACTGGCTTACAAAGAGTAAAAAACGTTTTAACGCGCAGTCAAATTCATGGCATTAGTTTGTTGCGGGCCATCCTGTAGTCTTCTGCAGAAACTACTTAAATTTTATGAAAGACGTGAATTGAAAAGCTCTTTTGACGAATTAATCCTAATGCAAACGGGATTGAAAGTTTGCAAGTAATTGCTCTTCGCAGACCAACAGGGCTTCAAAACGATTACCAAGCAGGAGTGCAAACAGTCCTAAGCTCTTTCGAAACACGTTCGGATTGAGCCCTTAGATCCGTACTGTAAACACGCCTCTGGCCGTGGTAGACCCGTGTCCTTACTGGGAAAGCTGTTGACTTTTCGCCTTACCTTAGCTCGCTCTTTGGCATAAGGGCTACCAACCAGATCGCCCTTAAGCGTGCTTATGTATATTCTCATACAAAGAGAGACATCAATAATACATAACTTTATACGTGCGTGTGTAACGAATTATGGACATTTTCTAAATAGAAAGGTATAGTAACTTTACAGATCTCTAAATGGGTTGTCTTTTACGGAGAATGCCTTTCGAACTGACTAAACCAAGAAGCCAAGGCAACGAAACATAGCATTTGCGGCCATGTCGAAAAGCAGCGCCATCTCGCGGCGACATCCAGCGTTAAATAAAAAAAAATACTTGTAAAGCGCTTCTGTTGGTCGACTGTCTACCGTTCGTGCCCTTATTCCATAGACTGAGAGGTGCTCTATCAGATTTTTTAGGAGGTGAAAAAAGGGCGCAAGTGACTTTATGCCTTTTTTTCCAGGGATTTCAAACATTTATATCTCAGTGACTATTACCGACCAGCTGTATGCTCCAATGTCACAAAAGTAACATTACGGCCAAATGGGGTGAACCAAAAAATCGACTTAAACATGTTTAATTTGTTTGTCATTTTTCGGATTCCTGTTTTTTCTTCCACATAGAATCAAACAAAAAAACACGAGGATGATAGATTCCAAATTAGGACCATTCTTAGAAAATTATGAGGAACTAATGTTTCCCGGCGTAACATACGCCGGTCTAGCTGAGTTCCGCTGATTCAACTCGGCTGTAATAGTCAGCATTATTGAAGCAATAGTGTTTGTTTATAATTGTTAGAGCGCATATCCGTTCTCATTGTCTGCCGTGGCCTTTTTTTTTCTTTGCTACCGTGCCAAGAATGAACCCGTTCGCCCTCTTGGTGATTGTTCCAGGGTACAGCTGATTAGCCGGCAATATTGTAGCTTGCTTTGTTTAATCATTAAAAGTCCTTTCAATTAGGTCAATCTATCTCCGACACCAGTCGGGTTTGGTATGGACCTTCAATCATTAAATTCATTGTTAGGCATTGTTGAATTGTCTAATCCTAACAAGGACCGTCTCAGTGAGTGCCAATGCTAAAGCCCGCATTGTCGATTGTGGAGATAAGATGTCTATCGAAAGGTAGGAACCGAGTTAAGCCTCAATCCCGCCCTAGAGTTGCAATAATGACACGCGCTGCTCTCTGTTGATACACACTGAAGGAGGTAATCGTCGTTGAGGAATTTGTTGCGCGATGATTGGGCATGCCGAAACCTCACATTGATGGAATCATACGAGCAAATTCATTAAAACAAGCATTGAAAGTAAGAAATAACAGTTCGAAAAGGAAGCAATTCCAAAGTGACGCATGAAAACTAAAATAAAAACATATATTGATAAAAAGAAAACATTAACGGCGTCACAGTTGGGTAAGTTTTTGAACTCAGAAGTTAAAAGTAAAAGACTGTAAATTTAACTGTCAGTTAAAAAAAAAAACCAAAACCATCCTAGAGAAATATGACGAAAACTATAATGTGGCTAGTTTTACAATGTAGGAACGGGTTAATACTATACACTCTTCTGATTTAAGATGGGAGTATATTTTATTGGAAAACGATACTGGACGGATTTAGCTAACTCGAGAAACGTAAATTTGAATCATATTCAGAAAAAAAAAACAATGAATTAATCCTTACTTAGCGGGCTCTCCTACATGCATGTTTATTTAATAATATTAATAATAAAAAAAATCAACCATTGTTTTAATTTATTACAATCAAGAATAATCAGCGAGAAGTACCAATGGTGCCTGTTTTTGCTGATATAAATGCAATTTTAAAAACACTCAAATTCACACATCACTGTTAACAGTACTGTTATTAAAATTTTATTAAATTTAAATTAGTAATGTTCCAAATTTAACAAAAACATTTTACGAAACAATGAGAGTA
>JAHWFP010070565.1:7089-18825 GCA_023313725.1 Lithobius niger | reverse complement strand
ATATATATATATATATATATATGCACATATATCTCTCCAAAAAACAAAACTTCTTAAGGCTTCTCACCTAGCTTTTCGGCCATGTGTAGTCGTGATATCAAACGCCAAGCTATTTCGTTAAGTTAATACCACAGAGTAATAGTTTGAAGGTTAAATGAAAAATATGAAAACTGCTTGCTGCGTAATTTCAGGTATTTCATTTTATGTTCGCATTCTTAGTCAGTGACGTGAACTTGGTGAGAGAACTTGTTGTTTGATATTACGACCTCAAACTGATAAAATTCTTGGCGGCAATCCTTAATAAGTTTTCGTTTAGGGAGATATCCCATGTTTTCAGTCCAAATTGATAAAATTTCTTTTTTTATTTGTTAGCAATGCCAAGATGAAAAGCCGAAAATCCCGTTTTAAGGTCCCTTTTTTAATTTTGGATTTTAGTATATTTCTGTTAGCCTAGGTTTCCGAGTGTGATAATTTTTGTCGAGAAGTCTACCAAACTTGCATTACTTAGCAGTTGGAAAAACACCAATTCTTCACTCGTGCTGTTGTAGTCGTGCTGTGTACTTGTGTCTTCGTGTTTATTACTGTAAACAAAATATGTTGTTCATTGTTGCATTATTTAAGCAAAATGTGGTGAACCCAGTTTGGATTCGTGCTCCTTAAATTCACACAACAACAAAATGTGGTGGGCATATAAACCGGGGGGGGAGGGGGAGGAGGAGGAGGAGGAGGACAACAAAAAGAACCAAACAAACAACAACAACTTTGATTGGGGAACACTCCCCTAACCCCCAAACCAGAAAAATCCGTGTCCCACGGTTAAACTTTAACTATCTGCAAAACTTCAGCTTTTTGACCGCATGTAAGCAATTATGTTTGTGAAATTGGTTAGTTAGCTGCTCACTGACTAAAGACGGGAAAGCCAAAGGCTCAGAAGCCTTGTGAGCCTTTGGCTTTCCCGTCTTTATCATTATTTCACGTTTAAGTGTTCCATTCGTTTCACTTGGAGGATGGCGCGGCAAACACGCGTCCCTGCAGTGGCGATTGGAAAGTGTTTGTTTATATGTATATATGCACGTGTTAAATGCTGCCTATGGACGTTTCCTTAAAAGGACGTGTCAGTCTGGCTCAGCGGTAAGACCTTGGCCTTTGATTCCAAAGGTCCTGGGTTCGATTCCCCGATCAGGCAGTCTGACATATAAGTCCAAAAGGCAACGTAAATAGGTTCGCATTTGTATTTAGTAGTCACTGACTAGTAAGTAGACAAATATCAACGTTATTCAAACGTTTCCTTCGAGTATCACTAATAGTGACTTTTAAATTGTCAGGAGTTCAGAGTCACCCGATTAAACGAAGTTTCAGCTTGTTCTGTTGCGTTGTTATTTTTTCTAAGATGCCCCAAAACAGCCAAACTGGCCTTAGTGTCTAGTGGTCGCCATGCTCAATGCTCATACATATTTTATCTAGATAGGATGGATGTTCATGTTATTGCTGATTCTTGGCGGACGACATACGAGCATGTATCTTAATGTGTATATATAATGTATATAAATATGAGGTATACGTATGTGTTCACAGGATGGACAGTTAAGTTGTGATTCAGCTAGGTTTTGGCGACACGAGTATTGCTAAACGAAGAATTGTGAAACTTGTATGAAGTGATGAGGAGATCAAAGAGGGGCCACTGATTGAACAAGAAACAAATGATAAATGATATCAAGGCCATTGCTAACTTCTTAAATAATGCTTCACCTACCAACGGAATAAATTAGAACTTATAGGCAACATAGATTCGCTACCAAATGCAAACAAATTGAAGAAAATCGGATTAGAATTACAGGAGCTTCGTCACATGCAAAAAGGGTGTTTGCGATCCCTGATGCTTCCAAGCTAGCCTGAGTGCTATTTAGGGGTTGCAGTAGGTGTCTTCCGTGTGCTGTATATCATGGGCTGATTTTCTTTCTCGCTTTTGTACTGGAAACACATTTATGTTTCCTACAAGTTTATTATTTATTCCCCTAGTGTGTGAAGCATATTTAAGAAATTAGCAGTGGAATTACCTTGGTAGCAATTGCCAAGGTTATTAGTTTTTTGTTCAATCAGTAAGCTGCCCCTCATCACACAAGTTTCCCGATTCTTCATTTAGTAGTACTCAAAGATTGCAACTTAACTTACCACCAAAATTAGGGTGGTCCTTGCTAACATAATTTTTTTTTTTACTTTTTGCACCTCCCACCCTCTCATTTGATACTCCACTAAGAAAAAAGTTTTTCTCTAGAAGTTGGCCGAGATTGGAATATATTTAGGGTACGCTCAACCTACTTTTGTATTGATGCTTTGTTCGCTAAAATGCAGTTGAATGAGTTAGCTGGCCTATTTCATGATCAGTGCCCTTGCAATAACTTATATTCCTTTTTCAGTCCTTCAGTTTTAATACATCTCTGCCTTATTTTCATAGATCTGTCATAATCACTAGTATAACGATTCACTAATGTAATCAATCACAAGTAATCACAGTACTAGAAGACTGGTGTTTACCGGCTGGTTTCAACCAAAGAAGCTCTTACTGTCACAAATTTACTATCTATTGGGATGTTTTTGGCGTCAACCTCTACAAAATAAAGACAGCAAAAAACGTAACATGAGGCAGCCACAAATCCCCTAATGGAGGCGCAGATGGTTATGGAGAAGACCAAAATCCTGATTCGTTGCATCAACCATGCAATCAAACATATCGAGGAATTGGTGAAGAAATGGGAAGGACTACAGAAAAGTAAACTGGAAGGACTGCAACCCAAATGGCCAGAGAAAAAGCATTCAAAGTATCTTTTAACGACACATTTGACACAGCCTATGAGGGGCTGGAGCTGATCTTTCATTGTGGAAAGAGAGCAGTTGTGTGAGATGGCTAATTTGGATTATATTGTTGAACTCGAATCATCCACATATTATTCCAATCCTTAAGAAACGACTGATTCTTAGATCAAAGGAGTCACCCCATTTCCATCGATCTGGAAACAGGGTACGAAACTAATCTTTTCTAACCTTTTGTCTTCTCATCACTAGACTGGAAGAAACAAATGATCATCGTACAATGAAGATAATATAGCTCCCATACATCAAGCTTCAGGGCAAAATATCTGGTTACACCATCAATCTGTCATCCAGTTCACCTTATTATCAAGATCATCACGAAACAAGGCAATCAAGGTGAAGGCAGTGTTTAAACTTCAGAAACTGTCAGTGCTTCATTTGGATGGAAAGCTGACGGAGGATCTCACAGAAGAATAGAAACTAGATAACTTCCAATCATTGTTCCAGAATCTGGAATCGAGCAACTCCTGCTGTTCCAAAGCTCGATTCTGGAACTGGGGTCAATCAATGGTTGATGCAATGATCCAGCCTATGCCTGCTTGTGGGGTCAAAGATCACATCAAAGCAATCTGCTCTGAAACAACTTCGAGTAATACTGGACAGAAGAATGGCGCCTCTATTTTTCGAGTTGCTCCTGGAAACAGATGTTCGTTAGTTAGCGTTCCAAGATGATATGCACGTGAATCTTCCGAAAGAAGGATTCAGTGTCTTGATGGGAACATCCAGTGGACTGGTGGTCTTTCTATTCCATCGATTCAAGAAATTGTGATCCCACATCACAGTAGTTCATTACAACCTTGGTGAAGATGATGAGTGAAAGCGCGAGAGGATCCTAAAGCACATTCTAAATTGGTGATAGTAGTCTTTGTAATTCATTATTGGAAACAGTCGGAAGTACTTGCAGATTCTCGTACTTACGGATGCTTTCTTAGAAATGGGTTCTGTCACTAGGATAACAAATGGGGACTACCTTAAAGCAGAGGAAGTTGTACAGGAAATACGTGTTGTCAACGGCATTACAGAAAGTGAAGTTATAGTAATATTGGAGTATAACTCATTACTGATGAAAGATGAGAACCAGACTCCATTTGCTTTGCAAATCGCCAAGAACACAGCTAGTGCTACCTTGAATGTAAAAAAAAAGCTACCCTTCTCCATGGCACTGTCTCGTGCTCTGTTAACAAGACTAAACAGAAGTGATATGAACTAATGAAAAGGACCAAGTATGTGGATCATTTACAATTTTACTAGTCCACCTTTATTTCATAAACGTTTTTTTTTAACAATATAATGTTTCTTTTCCCTTTCTCCCCCAATTTTACACTGATCCATGATATTGGTCTTAAGCGATTTATGCCGCAAAAAGTATAAAATAGGTAAAAGTTGACTTGGCTTGAGTGTACCCTAAATATTGACCAATGAGAAAGAAATTTTGTAGGAATTAGTTTCTTTGGGGGAAAATCTATTGGAAAGGTGGGAGGTAGATATTTTGACAATCAACAAATAAGGACCACCTAAACTATGCATATGCTTCATGTCAGGACTTTATGTACAGATCACAATATCACGGTTTAAAGAATGAGTTGGTAGTGTCTTCAGTTTATAGTGAAATCACGACATCAGGATCTCAACTTGTTAACTTGATAAGAAGCTGATATGTACAAATATTATGGTGCGGACCCAGTACCAGTAGTAAAATAAATGTTGTAAAAGCTTGATTATACAAATTTCAGATCAAATACAAATTATTTTTGGGTATATTGATGTCCTGAACTTAAAAATTTCATGTTTTAAATTACAAGTTAGGAACTAAGTCCTTCACAAAATTAGTTAATAATACAAATTAATCAAAAGGAAAGAAAGTCATTGTTAGTTACCGGCATCATCTTCGCTTTCATCAGCCTCATTCAAATAAGTCAGTAAAAATTCAGCAAATGCTCCTCTCTTGTCTAATAGTTCTTGATACGATCCAACTTCAGAGATGGTTTGGTTCTTAAGTACAACTATCACATCTGTTTGAGGCAAATACGTAATGCCATGCGTTACTAAAATACGGGTCTGAAATTGTAATTACAAGTTATCCATTTGCAACATAATATAGACTAAAACTTAAATGCGATACAGTTGTAAATGGCAAGGTGGAATGAAAAACACAGCACTGTATCTGAACTCTTCAGTAAATTACTTTTAGTAAGTTAACTGAAGCTACAACTTCAGTACCTTGATACCGTAAATCGTCTATAGAGCAGTCACATTTGCCGCCATATTGGCACCAGTACGGGTTTTGGAGGGCATAACTACAAGGTGCACTACATAAAAATGGAGGGAAAAACAACGGAAGAGCGGATTTCTTAGGCCTAAAATAACGTTGTTTTCTCCAACAACAAAAAGTCGCGCGTTTTAGGTCTAAGAAATCACACTTCACAGCATCGGCTTCAGTATGACGCCCTTCAGTTTCTCTCCGCAGTGCCCCTTGCAGCTAACCCATTAAGGCTCCACCATAGAGTTATAAACAATAATACTACGTCGTGTCACTGCTCTATTAAAGGCTGGTTGCCACCAAACGAAAGTTTGGAGTATCAAGTGCCATCGAGGGCTATTTAGTTCTCTCTAGCACTTGCTCGCAACAAGCAGAATAATGCACAAAGAAATATCTTTAAAGACAAAAAACAAGCCACGTTCCTTGTGAATTATTGAATAAAAGTTTGGTACGCCCTCATGCACCTGGGAGCAAACTATTAAGATCAACGATATTAATGTCACTAGATGGCGTCACGGAAAAAATATAAAGAAAAATCTCCTGGTGCCATTGAGTTACACTAATATCGTTAATCTTTACAGCTTGTTTCCAGGTGCACGATGACGTACCAAATTTTTACTCAATAATTAAGGAGTCACGTGGCTTGTTTGTTGCGTTTAAAAGTTTTGCTTTGTGCATTCCCTTTGCTTGCTGCGAGAAAAAACTCGATAGAGCTAGATGCTGCAACGCCCTGGCAAAACTATGGCCCACTCCCCTAATATGCTTTAAGGTCAGACGTTATGAAATTACTTAAAGTGTGCGCAGCCTATCTTGAGTTCGCTGCAGAACGAACACAGATAATCGATTGTACGTTTTTGGTAGCAGAGTGCCTTGTTGATATCCAAAATGGTTACAAAAACAATGGCGGCCGTCGATTAAAGCCGCTCCCTCCAGGAAGATGTAGCCACTCATAAAATATTTCCAGGACTCAAGATACGCCACGTGCACAATAGTTACAGCCCTGCAACTAGGTTATTTCACGATTTATGAACCTTGAAGCATTTTAGATCGTAATTTGTCTGCTAGAAATTGACTAAATGCTTCAAACATTGAAGGAAATTACTGTTTCAACATCTGAAAAGGGTGGTTTTTCTGCAACAAAATTAACTAAAGTCTTCAGGCGTAAAGCAAACTGAATAAAGTAGTAAACTTAATTTCCTGAACAAATGAGAATAGAGGCATTGTGGTACTAGACCGAATCCAGATCGCGTACGTGAATGATCGCATAAACGCCACATTTTTCAAGATGGAGGTAGGCCTAAACACCCTCCCAAGACAGAAGTAAGAACCGAAAAATGAATTATAACTTCGTGACGGCCCACCCTCTTTTTTATCGAATTAGTTTTAACAGCCCATGGGCATTTAATAGGCGATTTACGATAATTTCTGAATAAAGAGTTGCAATTTATATTGCCATTGCTTTCCTTCCGACTCTCTTTACCCCCTTGAAAACCACTACAAACACTATGGGTGCCTTTTTTTTAGAGTGTACATAGTTGGGGGGTGTAAATATCATATCCGCTTAGCTTGAGGCCAGGATTTTGGTTGTGCTTTGGTTGCTTGCTCAGGTTCCCAAAAAACCATCACAATGCTCGCTTTTTGTCGTTATTCTTAGTTATTGTCATTCTTGTTAAAGATGTCTGCAATAGTCATCGAGGGGTTAATGCTAAAATAATTATATTAAAAGACTTCAAGAATTTTTAAGATGGAAGTAAAACGTCTGTTCAAAAGTTTAATGCCTACCATCCCTCCACTCGATTTACCTTTTGAGTTTACCGATGAAGTTAACCACCTTCCTTTTTTTATGTATGAATATTGAAATACTGAATGCCACCTTACATTTTCACATTTTGTTAAAACAGCCCAGACTCAATACATAGACAACCGTAGGACAGTTAGGAAAACGCAAGCCGTCTTAACCATTCAGGTGATCAAACTACTCTTGAAAAATTTTAAAGCACGAGAATTTAATTTAACGGAGAAGCAATATGATACGGTAGGCTAGTTATTAAATTATTAAATTGAACATTTACCATACCTTGTTTTTCAGTAATCCGTTAGGTCCAATGACTTCGTTAAATATATGTTCTCCAACGTTTGAATCCACTGCACTCAATGGATCATCCAGCAAATATATATCTGCATCATTGTAAACAGCTCTTGCTAAACTAATTCGTTGCTTTTGGCCACCACTGAGATTGATGCCCTATGAAAATAGTAATAAATCAGTTACGAGTAACACATCTTCACTCAGTTGAAACTACTACTATAACAATAACGGCATTTTAGAATACGCATATTACATAATATAATAAAATATAATACAAATCAGTAAAGAAAAACTCTTCACACAGACGAAACTCATGACAATATTGACATTTTTAGAACTGGTGTATTAAAATAACAATAAATTAATCACGAGAACTACGTCTTTTTCACTCAGACGAAACTTGACTACTATGACAATACTGGTATTTTTAGATCAGGTATATTCCATTAGAATATTGTTGTGATTAACTTTTGCTTACTTTTTCGCCAATCTCAGTATCACTGCCAGCTGGAAGAATATCCAGATCATGTTCAAGATCACAAGCTTTGATGATACAATTGTATTTGTTTTCATCATAATGACTCCCAAAAGTTATGTTGTCACGTACAGTGGCATTTTGAATCCAAGCTTGCTGTGAGGTATATGCAATATTTCCCTGAGGTGAAACAAAAATGGATGGAAACAAAATATGCCCAAAAAAGCTGTACACTTTTTGATGATTGTAAAAACATTTTTAATGCTGTTGATATCATAATCAAGAGTTGTGGAGAAGCCTCCACCAAGATGCGACATGTACTTACAAAGCAACAATGGATCACAGAGTCGTCCTTAAACCTTATAAACACCAAGATGAAACACGTACTTACAAATCAATGTTAAATCACGGTTTCATCCTTAAATTTCACAGCCATGCCATGCACTTACAAAGTAACACAAAATAACTATGTATACCACAGATAATGTTGTCAAAAGATATCTATAATTCGAAGGTTACAAAAGAAAATGAAATTGGCGAAACTCTCATTTAGTCTCAGACATGTGAGCGTCGAAAAGATGCTAATTATCGTGAAAAATAAAGCCTACCAAAATCGCACGTTAAAGAAAAGTTTCGGACAGCAAGAGTGAATACAGAACACCTATGGACATCACAGCTTCATACGTTAAATATACGTCAAAATTAACGTTTATTAACATCTTCCCAAGATGCAATGGAACCGTGAAGATGACCCATAAATTGTTTTTACAAATAACCTGCTGAGAAAACTTTGTGTTGCGAAAAAGATGGTGACAAGATGTTTCCAAGATGGGCACATTCATTAAATTGTCCCTGTTAACAAATTCTGCTAACATTGTGGTAGGAGACCTAAATCTCTCTACTTTTGACTGGAAAGTTGTAACCTCAAGTGAACAAGTCCAAAATGATTTTCTTGAGATTATTGCCGATTGGGTCTTATTCAGTTGGTCTCTGAACCAAGTAGGATCAATAATATTCTCGACCTAATTTTTACAGACGATGATCGTGCGATATTTAATGCTAACGTCCTGAAGGAACTGGGAACGAAGGACCACAACATGGTTTCTCTATGCTCCACCAGAACCTTTCTATTTCTGCCAATCTGGAAAACCACACCCAAGACCATTCAAGACCATTTGAGATACGTTGACTGGGGAGAAGAGTTGAGTGGCTTCTCCGATGAGAACGAGGTGTGGATCACTTTCTGGTTGTAATCCGTGATTGTGCCATGGTCTGTACAAAATCTCCAACACCCCGAAAGGAAAAAGTAAGACATAACGGAAATAGTCACAGTAAAAAGCTAACCAGGCTTAAATATAAAAAAAACAAAACTGGATGCATGGCTCAGGTACCTCTCCTCTAAAACAAACGTAAACAGAATTAAACAGCTACTGGACATACATGGCAGAGTGAAGTATGGGATATCAACCGGCTTTCGAGGGATCAGATGTAACAATCCGAAGGCGCGCAGCATCCGAGTATTGTTACATCTCAGCCCGAGAACGCTGGGTGATATCCTATTTATCTACGATTTCAACATCTCAGCCCGTTCCTTATTGTTAAGCTCGCGCACAACAAACAACGGATCGTGCTGACGTTCTTTTGCTCAGAAAGCTCGACAATGGGACTGTGCGGGTAACATTGTTTATGCAGATATGATTGTTAATAGCATTGTTCTGTGCTTATATTTATTGATTGTAACTCGATTACGAAGTTCCCCATCACCCTTTATACCGCGGAAACTCGACGACGAATCGTCCCTTCAGACAACTTCTCTAAAATTTTTTTTTAGGGAAGTTGTTTGATGGGGCTAATCGGCGTTGAGTTTCCGTGGTATGAACGGTGATAGAATACTTCGGAATCGAGAAAAAAAGCAGAAATAAAAGCAGAGAACCTTTGTTGGCTACCTGGGTTATCGTCGTTGTGCGATGACTGATGCTTCTAGTAAGACAATAAACGCTTAATTACAGGACGGAGAGCCAAATGGGCTTCATCGGCGATAAATAAAGTATTCGTGTGTTATAAACAGACGAAAGCTTTACATATAAAAAAATAAATTAAAAATAAACAAATATACGACATACGGTTGTCTCAGCATGGCTAGTATTAAGCTTCTCTGCGAGGCAACCGTCATTGGGTAGGGTGAGAGCTATCCACCAACTAATTTATTTTAAGTTTTCAAGTAGAATTGGTTAACATTTACAAGTAGAATTCGTGTAGAATTAACAAGTGTTGAATGGCTATAGTGTTGTCTTCGGTTTTGTTGAATGTTAACGTATGTCAAATATAAATAAATTAACTGAACAAAAAACGGCTTCGCCGTTTAGAAAAAAAAAACATTAGAGCTCGTATCCCCATACTCACAGCCGTGAAGGTTCACGAATAAAAACGGATTAGAGTTCACTCGAACGCAACGAACTATAATTTGAACTCCAATTCCAGGGATTAATTACTGTTTTCACGTAATTGTTATGTCAGTAAGTGAACGCAGTTTGTATTTGAAATGTTTAATGTTTGTGTGCGTGTGTACGCTTAATTTGTGTATCATACAGGTTTTTTTTTTATATTTGTCTGTTTGTTGTTTTCTATTTTAAGCGTGTTTCGTGTGAGTGGCTATCTTTGTATTTTGTGTGCATTTATAATTTCTGAACAAGCAGACTCCCAGTTCGGCATTTTTTTTGTTTGTGTTTTATGGTTTCTGTTTTAGTTCAAGTTCATGTGAGTACTTACGTGTTCATTTTCTGTGGTTATTTTTTTGAAATACTCAACTATTTTGTTTGATTGATTAGTGATGTACATGTTTGTTTACGTGTGCATGGAGGCTGGCCTGGCACAATCCTTGTTCCCTGGAATTGGAGTTCAAATTATAGTTCGTTGCGTTCGAGTGAACTCTAATCCGTTTTTATTCGTGTACCTTCACAGCTGTGAGTATGGGGATAGAGCTCTAATGGGTTTTTTTTTTTCTAAACGGCGAAGCCGTTTTTTATTCAGTTAATTTGTTGGCTTTTTTCGCGTTCTTTTTATTGAAAGTGGTACGATTTGGTCTATGTTGTCCAATTTGGTCCAATTTTGTTTGCGAAAAAACGGAACATTAGAAATGCGTATTTCTGTTCAGGTTCTGCCCAAGCTTTGGTCTAAGTTCATTATTTGATGGCAACACACTAGCGTGTGTCTAGATTTAGCATGTATCAGCTCGATGGATAGTGGATTCTGTATTGTTGCAGGCAGATGCAGTATCATGCAAACAATCGCAGAAACAATTCAACTGGCTTCCCGAAGCCCGCACTTAAGAAGTAAATAAGTCATTCAGTCATGTCGGCCGCCCAATTTTGAGTAGGCCTCAAAATTAAAGACTTGACGCCCTATGTTTTTAAACTGAAAGATTTAAGCGAAAATGAAGACCATTTCAGTTTGGTTCTCGGCAACGAGTTAAAACGTAATAAAGAAGATACCACGACAATGTTACTTTCCCCGCGCCCGAGCATCGTTGCATTTTGTTCGAGTTAGCTATAATCCGATCTGCTGCGCCTCGCGTATTGTTGCACCATTGTTACATGTTGTAGCATTGTAACATTTTGATATTGTTAGCCGCTCCTCCTTCGCCTCCGGTCCAGTTTTTGAAAATTCTCGTGCGCAAACGAACTCTAATAAGCACTGCCTGCCGGCTGTGCTAATTAACGTAAAATGTGTAGGAATAACAAAGAAAAATGACACATGGTAGTGTTAGCATGGCTAGCATTAGGGTGAGAGCTATATTCAAGGTCGGATTGGGAGGCGTTGGGCCTCCCCGGGTATGTATTGCAGGGGCCTCTGGGCTGAGGCACCTCGCAGGGATGGGGGAAGGGGGGGGGGGGGCGCGCTAAGGAGTGCCAACGCTATAGTAGTTTTAATGAAATCTGCATGAATTTTAAACGTTTTCTAGCAAAGAATTGCAACTTTCATAAGATTTCCTTTCAAGTTTCCCAAATTTTTTTTTCACAAGGGCCTCCTGTAGTGTGGAGG
>JAHWFP010070563.1:1184-22597 GCA_023313725.1 Lithobius niger | reverse complement strand
ATCTTCTAGACGCTACATTTTAAAACGGATTTTTAGCAAGGGAAAGAGTAACGGGAAGTAAATATACCTTTGGAGCCGTACTTGATGTGGTGGTTCGAGAAAAACGGCGTTGGGAGGAATGTACCTTTCATAGATAGGTGCGGAAATATACCATTCATGCTACCATTAGGGCGGGTTTACGTAATGGCAATTTTCTCGCTCACTAGCTTTTACTTGGTGAATACTAAATCTGCTGGCTGCTTCTCGCCTTTACCGGAACATACAGCTTTCGAATTGTCTATACGTATAGTAACCATGGCAATGACGCGGACGCAGTTCTTCTCATGCCTCGCGACACGACGTACGAAGCGTATGGCATGACAGCATCGGTTTATGACATTTGTGCCGATTTCAACTGCAGTACAAAACGACGGACCGATTTCTGTATGCCAGCTTCGGATGGTTTGTTTTCTATTCGATAACCCTGAAATGTACGCCATGTTGGAATTTGAATTCTAGCTTCGAGTAGTAATTTGTTCTACCGTCGTCTGATCAATGCTAGCAGCCATTCTTTGCGCAAGAATAGCAGATTTTAGAAATAGCGTGAAATGACAACAACGTTGTAGCAACGTTTAAAATTACTGTTGCACTTTGTTCTTTATTCGTATTGTTATTTATAGTACAATTAAAGTGGCAATATCACCGATTGAACAGCGAACTAAAATAACGTGGCGCCATCTAGCGGCAGTTATGTTGTCAACCGTTACAGATTCTCCAAGGTGCACCAGGACGTACCAAATTTTTACACAATAATTATGGAGGCCGTGGATTGTTTGTCACGTCACAAGAAATGCCGTTGTGCATTCCTTCGCTTGGTGCAAGCAAGTGCTAGATGTTGCCAGATTCCGCAGACTTTCAATCGGTGATAGTGCCGCTTTAATTAGGGCCATAGGGCTGCGTCGGGCAGATGACGGTTGGATAGCAAATAGCGTTCGGCGAGCGAGAAAGTCTCGATGCGTAAACGTGCCCTTAATCTAGGCATGCGGCACCCCTGTGTGCAACATTGTTCCACGAACGTGAACTAATGAAGCAGATGGCTTCTTCAAGTCAAGGCCAACTGGGGTAGAAATCACGTGTTTTACCTCCTGACTAAATGCCAGTTCACACGCGTGCTGGAAAGTTGACACCTTTTACAGTTGCTCTGGTAAAGTAAGATTCTGTCGATAGTGAATCGACTGGCCTGGGTCTAGAAAACGAAAGCCACAGCTTAATTCCTAGACGACCTTGTAATTCAGCACATATGTATGACGAAGCAAGACTACCTATATTTAGAAGACTTAACGCTCGGTTTCACGTAACATGCTGGACGCGTCGTCCAAGCGTTGCGCTGAACTGAAAGCACGAAGAACGAAAAACCCCAATCGTAGCATTGATTAGTGTTAACGGGATGCACGAAAACGTGACATCTTCTCATTATTGGATTTGCCGGTGTTGCAGCGCTAAACGAACATTATTTTACGGTAATGGCGACTATTCTCGAAGTCTTCGGACGATTTACTGCTACGTCAAAGGATCGTTTAACACATTTTTAATCAGAATTGAAAACGCCGTAGCTTATCATACAGTACAATACACACGCACCTTCGTTGCTCTTCTGCTTGAAATTCATGAAATTAAACATTCGGAGGCTTTGTTTTGTCGTCGAGTGAAAAAAGAGGTACTGTACGTAGCATGAAGCCATTGTTGTTAAATTTTAATAATTTGGTGTCAATGCAGTGTTTTAAGTTTAAAATCCGCCTATCGTGTGTCACATGTACCTTTCACAGTTCAGTCCGCATGTTAGAGCAGTTCATTTTTGGGGTGTAAGTAGCGCGACTGGTGGCAGAATCGGTGGCTAACTGGACGACGCGTCGAATTTCTAACGTTATGCCTTTACATCCAGGGTGCCTTGGACGAAGTCCTCACGCCAGCAAAACTAAATCAATTAATATCTCCGTTCCTATACAATGTTTTTCGACGAAACTTGGCCTGATTGTAGATAAGCGTGGAAGGTATATTTATACCAAAAATTATGTAATTCTATTTCTGTGCATGAGTAAAGGCAGGGAGCCACACGTAAATTTGAAATTGTTCACTTCTGGTTGTTGTTATCTTCTTCTGCCATATTTCAGAAAAAAAGTACTGCACCTACCTAAAATCTAAAACATGATCTAAGCTAAAAATGTCCTGGTCCGTCATGTGCAATTGAGAAAATTTGCATCTGTTTAAGTACTGTTGTGTTTTAAGAATAACTAGCTGACCCTAGCAAATAGCCACCCCCTCATGCCCTCCTCCCCGGACTGAAATGCAAATCCCGTAACCAGCAACTCGCCCGTTGGTTCCAGCCAATGCCCGGAAGTCCTTAGCACCCCCATGTAACAGGCATTTCCTGCCTGCCTGCCTCCGTGCATGATGAGTTTGGTTCGTGCATGACGCGGGTGGTCAGTGCACTACCTTAAGCGTATTATATATATATGGATTTAGTTCGTAAATTCGTTTTTGGTTGCGAATTAAATTATTATTAAAGAACAACAGCACTTTAACAAATGCAAATTTTCTCAATTGTACATTTGATTATTTAAAGACGGGAAAGCCAAAGGCTCACAAGAAATAACTAAATACAGATGCAAAGGTCCTGGGCCTTGGTTTCAAAGGTCCTGGGTTCGATTCCCCGCTCAGGCAGTCTGACATATAAGTCCAAAAGGCAACGTAAATAGGTTTGCATCTGTATTTAGTGATTATTTAAATTAAGAATCAACAATTTTTATCCGTGTACATTTTACCAAATAAAGTGAAACTTCAATCATACAACCGTTTTTAGTCTTCTGTAAAGCCGTACCGGCTGAGAAGACTATTGCAACACTTTGTCCGTCCGTCGGTCCCTTTTTTCAACTTCGGAATGGTAGATTATAGAGACGACCACTATCGACAACGTTAGTTTCATTGTCAAACGTTGGTTAAACGTTTACACCAACGATTGTATGACTTTCAGGTCACATAGTACTCAGTAAAATCAAATCAAATCAAAACCACGGCATATTAAAACATTGTTACTTCCTTGTAGCTAATAGCAAGGATGCTTCCATATATATTTCATATGGTTAGGCAGTGCTATGTTAAGAGCTTGGGGCACGGACAGCTCCAGTCGCGAGTGGCGCTGCGAACACGATCGGATCGAGCTCATCGGTGCATTAGCATTGAATTCAATGGGCATAATGTGATACGGCCTCGTTTCGAGACGTTGTTACGGCTACGTAAAGCAAATAAAATAATTTTAACAATGAAGAAAGATAATTTATGGTTCCTCTCATAACATAGTGAAGTGAGAAAATGTTTACTCCAGTAGAAATATTTTTAAAAACGATTTGAAAACAAGGTTCGCAACGTAACGCGTCATTCGCATCCTCGCCTAAATGGTTGCTAGGCAACAACAAGTAACGCAGGCAAGCCATCCAATTTCAGCTGCCCAAAAGCCAAACAAACAAAATAATTGTAAAATATTGAATTAAGCACGTTTAATTTTTTTAATTAGTATAAATAAAGCAAAAATAAGACTCGTTTAGCCCCACGTGTCTAAAATTAACCACGTAACTCACACGAAAAACTGTTGGACTGTTGCACTGTTAAATGACAGTTGTCGTCTCGTGATTTCGGCAGTTAGATTAGATTAGATTCTTTATTGAGCCAAGAACAAAATTGCGGCCTTCAAGCCATGCGCTCAGTTTAACCTACTTACAAACTAACTTACAGCTAAAGAAAACAAGCCTTACAAACCGAAGACACTTGAAGCACTAACCAACATAACTCTCCCACAACTCGCCCAAAACTCACCCTCCTGACCATTCCCGCCATACATCACAGCACGCCAGAGCAAAGCCCGTGAAAATGAGGAGGAACAGAGAGCAAGAAGAAGGATACAGCCTAATGCACGAAATAGGGAAGGGTGAGCGCCCAGGGTGCCCAGGGTGAGCCCGATCACTGGACGAAACGTCGTGTAGCCCAGCAGAAACCAAGCACCCGTCCCAGAGACCCGCATCCAGGAGCAGAGTGTGGCGGAACTCCCAAGACCCCCTGTAATGGATTCACCCCTTCCCCGCGGACGAAGCGTCGCTGCGGGGCCCAGAGAGAACACTCCAAAAGGAAATGATGCACTGTTTCAACACCCCCACCGCATGCACACTCAGGCGACCGTGCCCAACCGAGGCGGGCAAGGTGAGCTCGCAGCTGAACATGACCAGTACGCAGCCGTGACACCAGGCCCGCATCCCTGCGAGAAAGGCCATTCAGGAGCCGCGGGCAGGCAGTGGACGGATGGAGAGCATAAAGCCGCCGCCCCGTCTCACAAGTAGCCCAGGACGCAGCCCATTCACCCTGGAAAATCCTGCTCACAACAGGACGCAGATCGCGAGGGCCCAGAGCAAAGCGGACCACGCTACATCCCCCTCCAGACTCCTGTCGGGCCAGGCCATCTGCCAGCTCATTCCCAAAAACCCCCGAATGGCCCTTGACCCAACCGACAAACACACGAAGACCCCGACGATGTAAAGTGAACAGCTTCCACCCGATCTCCAACGCGATCGGGTGCGAGCATTGAAGTGACCGGTAGCAACTCCTGAGAAAACCGATCCCGGCCAGGGAGTCAGACAAAACACAGAAGCTAGGGAGCAGCAGGTCTGCACCAATATCAAGAGCTACGGACACCGCAACAAGTTCTCCCACGAAGGCCGATGGGAGAGAACCAAGCGAGTAACAGAATTCCTGGCGGAGACTCGGGACACATATCCCTACCCCACCACCCTTATCCTCAGCCGGCAGAAAAGAGGCGTCACAGTAAATCAGTGCACAGTCCTCAGACACACGGACGGGAACTATCGGATCCAACAGAGACGCGTCAGCAGTGCAACACCACACCCACGGAGCTGGAGGGTGAACGACCAAAGGCGCTGGGAAGCCGACCATCCCTGGCCGACCAAGAAGAGTTAGCCCCCAAACCCGGGGCGCCCAACAGTTCCCGAGCACCCTGAGGCAACAACATGTAATCCTGCAGGATGCTGGCCAGAGGGTCAGTGGGACCCCTAGCGATCGCGCGGTGACAGAGCCTGACCAGCAACTCTCTGGCCTGGTACACAACTGGGATCTCGCCAGCCTCAACATGCAGAGCAGACACAGGCGTGGTGGGTAAGCACCCCGTGACAACCCTAAGGCAATCATTTAGGGCCACCTGTATCCCGTCAAGAGCCTGCTGAGAACTGGCCAGAACCGGAACGTGGAAGTCGGCACAGGAACGGAGATAAACTCTATAGAAAGTAACAACCGTGCTACGCTTCGCAACCGACCTGTTCCCTGCCAGAGATTTCAGAACGTTCAGACGGGCTACAATATTCTTCCTGACCGCAGTCACATCATGTGTCCAGGCGAGCTGAGGGTCCAGCCAATAACCAAGGTAACGAATCTTGAGGGAGGACCGAACAAGGGTGCCGTCCACTCTGAGCGACGCCTCGTATTTCTGGCCCCGCCGAAACACCATAAGCTCTGTCTTTGCGCTGGACAGCTGCAAGCCCCTAACAGCCAGAGCCCTAGAACCCTCACTGATCGCAGTCTCAAGAGCCGCAAGAATTACCGGCAGGTCTTTCCCCGTGAGCCAGACCGCCACATCGTCTGCGTAAGCCACCACGTTGACCGTCCGACTCAAAGCAACAAGGACGGAATTGATGGCAATTGCGAACAGCACTGGGCTAAGACAGCTTCCCTGCGGCAGCCCCCTATCGGTGGACCTCACCCCCGACCAGATGCGTCCGACTCTGGTGGCGAAGGAGCGTCGACCCAAGAGATTCAGGACAGCAGCCTTGACCTTACTGCTGACGCCCAGACTGCCAAGCTCATGGCCAACCCACGATACATCAACCATGTCGTAGGCCGCTCTGATGTCAAGGAAAACGGCCACAGCAAAACAGTCATTAATCCAGGCCTCCCGGATCCCAGACTCCAGATATAACATCGCGTCTTGGGCACCTCTGTGTTTCCGAAAGCCAAACTGGGCAGGAAACAATAGCCCTGAACCTTCAACCTGCCACATCAACCTGTTCACAAGCATCCTCTCGTATATCTTGCGAGCACAGGAAAGAAGGGCAATTGGCCTATAACTTGTGACGGCCGATCTCACCTTACCCCGACCCAGTACTGGGGTCAGGATGGAAAACATCCACGACTGCGGCAATAAAGCACCATCGAACAGGCCCTGGTAGAAGCAAAGCAAAGCAGTCCTGCCGTTGCCCTCAAGACCCTGGAGATCCCCATAAGACACACCGTCAATGCCCACAGCACTGTCCGAGCGACAGGAAGCCATCGCAGCAGTAAGCTCCAGCATAACGAACGGGTCATCCGACCCATCCAACCCCTCAGAGGCTCCCCCATCTCCCGGGGGTGGAGGAGGACCCTCGGAGAATCATACACCGCCGCAAAGTTGGCGTTAAACGCCTCCGCCATCAGGGGCCCACGCAGAACCTCACCTGCCTGGTCAAAAACCCAAGAAATCTCAGGGCGGGCGTCCTGCGGGCGCACCATAGCCCAGACCTTGGAGATCGACAAGCCCACAGCCACCCGTGCACATAGCCTAGCCCCAAAAAGTGCCTTCTCCCTACGGAGGAGGAACCTGGTCTCCTGCGCAGTCCCAATGTACTCAAACCACCGTTGATCACACCTGAAACGTTGATACCTTTGCCATGCCCGACGCCTATCCCTGACAGCCAGGACGCAAGTGGGCGTCCACCACACAGGATTTCGTCCATTCCCCCCGACCCCCCGGCGAGCAGTCCGCCTCCTTCCCCCTCCCTTGACCCATCTTGCCAGCCACGGTGCGAAGTCACCAGAGTCGACGACTGGACGGGCTGGACGAGCAGGTCGGTGAAAAATCCTCTTTCCCCCAGCATTCCAAGATAAAGCCACAGGAAAGTAGTCACTCCCTCGTAGGTCCGTCGACACCTCAAAAGCGAAATGCATTGCCAGGCTACTGGTGCACAAAAACAGATCAAGGACCGATTCTTGGATCACCCCCCTGTACCTACGCACGAATGTTGGTGAGCCGTCCTGTATCACTGCTAAGTCAAGACGGTCCAGCGATCCAGCAAAGACCCGGCCTCTAGTGTCACAGCGTGTACTACCCCACTGCCAATGGTGGGCGTTGAAGTCCCCTCCCAAAAGAACTGGGCCCGGAAGCAACGACACCCATCTTTCCCACTCCTGCCTAATGACATTCCCTGTGACATGTAGCACACCAACCGTGAGTTACCCCCCACCCCCCCCCCCCACCAGACCCTGAGGATGCACGCATCGATCCCTCGACATGGGGGAATGGGTGGGGGCAAAACCACAGGAATATGATCCCGGACATAAACCCTAATGCCCGACTGGCCCGCACCCCCAAAACCCACAAAACCATCTAAAACAGGGACAACACCAGGCGGGAGCTTGGTTTCCACCAACCCTAGCATATCAACTTTAGACCCCAACACTTCGATATCCTCCCCCTTATTCGCCGCCCCTCTCACATTCCACACACACAGCTCGAATGGCACAGCTAGTCAGCTACGTTCACAATCAGCCACTATGGGGACACCGGAACTACAAGCAATTCGTTCTCCCCTTCTGTATCACCTGAACTCGCGGAGCACGAAACACTGCCACTAAAACCCTCGTTGCAGGCCACCTCTGCAGACCCCTTGGCCCACTCACACAAAACCAGCTCACTGCTTGACTGCACCGCGTCGCACTCTGCACTTTCACTCTCACTAGCCCAGTTGTACACTTGACCAGGCACAGACAACACTTCACCACCCAAACCACCACTAGGCTCACTTGACTGTACATCCAAAGCACTCCCTACCACATCTCCAACAATCTCGAGCGCCTCGCCGCGCACACAGACATCTGGGGTTACTGCTGCTGAAGCCCCACGAACATCTAGCACAGGAAGCACATCACTATTGTCACCAACACTAGTGCTAACACCCACCATTGGCTGCTCCTCCAACTGGTCCACACTGCCAGACAAGGGAGAAAAACGATTGCGGTCCACGGCAACCACCTTCAAAAGCGGCGGCGAGCTTGCAAGTGCCGACTGTGATGCTGAGGCCTTCCGACGCCGAGACCGTCGCTGTGTTGACCAATTTGCAGATGCTGAGTTCAAAGAGGGGGCATCAGCAAGTGGCCTGTCAGCCCCAGGCACTCCCTCAACTACAGCGGTCTCCTCCAGTGGGGCCTTCGGTGGAGCGAGATGGACGCATGGCGCCTTGCGCGACACCAAGCACCGGCACTCCCTGCAATATACTGAACCGCAGACACGACTCACGTGGCCACGTTGGCCACAATTTAGACATCTTGGAGGTCTATCTACTATGGCGAGTAGACTGGCAATTCCCAAAATGCCTACAACATCCGGCACGTCCTCAAGCACCACGGAGTCTTTAAGTCGGATTATTCCGTTTCGCACCCCCGTGCGACAGTGCCGTAACCCCTCTAGGGAGTGATATTCGTGAGACACTCCTACTACCTCACCGTATGGGGCAAGCGCCCTCACAATGTCACGATCCTGAATATCCAGAGGTAGCCAGTGCAATTTAAAACGTAGTGCCCGTTCGTGGAGGTCATGCACCGCCGCCTGGTGGCCGCCAACCTGTAAATTACCGACCCTTTTCACTATTAGCTTGGCCTCCCTATCGGCAAACAACACATGAAAGGCGTTGTTGGCCCGAAGCCACCCAATACCACTAATCCGACGCAGATCAACTAGTGGGGCTAGCGCGTCTCTGATGTCCACAGCACTACACGGCCGCCCTGCCTGATCAGCTATCACAACTAGAGACAGGTCCATGGCCAAATTTGACAGGCAACCACGGTACAGCCTCTTGAGCCAGGCTAGATCACGCGGTTCTTCTTGATCCAGGCCGAATGCAGCACCAACTTGTTCCTCCGTGCCACTTGCCAGTGAGCGCCTGTCTGAGGCCAAAGCCTCCACATATGACGCCTTTGCTACAGTTGGTTCACGACGACGATAAATTCCATTGTTCACCGAACCATGCAGCATCACACCTCGAGTCCCGTCATCTTCAGCGATACCATTTACACTGTTAGCATTGTTATCCTCGAAGCCATTGTCCAACTGCCCAATGTTCGCATAATTATTCATCTCCTCGGTGACAATACCGTATTGTCCTTTGTTACCTCCATTGGCACCCTCCATTAAGCCTTCCTCCTCTTCCCTTAATCTTCCACCTACCACACCATACAACTTCAAGTCCAATTCATCCAGCCCAACTTCAGCAGCCAACTTCAAGACCTCATCAAACTTTGCATCACTTACAATACCTGCATCAATGTCACGTTGGACCAAAACACCCTTCAACTTAAGGTCCAGCAGAAAGCGCTTGACCAACCGCGCCATTATTTCGGCAGTTCTATTACTTTCGACAATCAAATCATGGCGAGGCGAAAACTGGTTACAGTTAAATTAACACGTGTCCGCCTGAAGCGGGTGTAAATCTAGTTTTAACAAAAAACGTATATTAATACATTGACAGTGTTTGTCAGATGCGTGCATGCATTCCAATGCTACCGCTAGTTTGTGAACATATATAGAACTAACCGGTGCAAAGTGAGGTTCCAAATCAACGTCTTTTTTGTCAACTCCCGATCATTTCGTGAGATTTCTCTTATCCAGACGTTAAGCCTATAGTGTTGCACGCAAAACAAAACGTTGAAACAAGCAATCGGCGCAGCCTTTCCCATATCACTGCAATACTATAATTCGGCGCGCCGATAACTTTAACTTGCTGCTGTCGCCATCGTGTGAGCGGAACTGGCAATAGCATTGCAAATAGCGCACGTTGCCAAACCATATGAAATATATATGGAAGCATCCTTGGCTAATAGGTTTCTTCGATGTAACTAAATGAAATAATAATATTTTGATCGTTGAATTGAAACCTCAAGTATAACACGCAGCCAAAAATACAAAAAGATGTTAGCTTCGTTTAAAATAGTCTCGTCGCTTGTTGCATGAATGAATAGGCTTACCTTCGAAATAAATTCTCCATTAGGCCTGTCTGTTACAAGTTGCTACGAGTCGCTGCTGGTTGAATCAACAGCATATTAAAACGTCTGTCTAATGCGTCGCCCCGTCATTCCCTAATACTACTGATCTATATAGGCTACGTTGCGCATTACGTTGCACACCGTGTTTGAAAAATGAATAGGCTTGACGTACAATCCAATCCTCCGTTTGCTGTTACTTACGAAATTAAAACTACAGGTAAAAATGAGGCCTAAAAGCTGACTTATTTTAACTGGCAATTGTGATGGTTACTGCTTTTAGATTATTTAATACAGATCGTTGTTGCAAAGCGTGACAGAAATGTGCGCCTCAACATTGGAAGTGGTAGAACTGTACAGAAGACCGGTTGCGATTACGTGGTCGCTTTAGGCGCTTGTTTTACGATACACTTGACGTTTTTGTTTGAAATAATAATTACGTTTAACCAGAAGAGTGGTTGGGATAAAGAAGGGCGAGCCACTTAACATATTTGTCTTGGTTGTTAATTAAAGGGGCATTGCCGCCAAATGACAAGCTGCACATCTATAGCCATTTGCCGCTATCTAGTTCTGTCTAGCCCTTACTTTCAACAGGCGAAGGAACACACAAATAAATTTCTTTTTACACAACAAGCAAGCCACATGCCTCCTTAATTATTGAGTGTAAAGTTGGTGCGCCTATGTTCTCGAGCAAGCAAGCGTTAAAGTTAACCCTAACGACATCACGGGCGCTTTTATATATATATCGACCGTTTTGAAACGCAGATATTGAACAGTTAGAAAGGCACCATCTGGTAACAGTGATATCGTTAACCTTGACGGCTTGCTCCTTGGTTAACTTTACATTCAGTAATTAAGGAGGCGTGTAGCTAGTTTATCGTGTAAAAAGAAATTTCTTTGCGCAATCCTTCGCTTGTTGAAATCAAGTGCTACATAGAACTGTAATGGTAAACGGTGCAAGATGCTGCAACCTGTCAATCTGTGAATAGGCACCTTTAAGAGATCAATGAATTGTTGGGGGCAGAATTCTGGTCTTTTGAGAAGTCGAGAAGGTCCGTCTGCACTTCACAATAAGGTATTAGAGTGCCCGCGCACTGAGCGGCCAGGTCGCGCGGCTAGTGATCGTGGCGGCCAAAAAACACGGCGACGTGTTGCGCATCCATGTCCGTTTTTCACTGATAATTTTCGATCACGTGGTGAAAAATGAATACGGAGCAAGTATGGTCCCCCTGTGGCTGCTTGCACGCCGCCTGGGATCCCAGTGGCCGCAGCGACAGGCTGGCCACTGCGGCCAAGTGCGCGTTGCTACATACGCCGTAACGGCGCGTAGCTCGGCCGCGCGGCTCGGCAACTGTGTGCGCGGGGGCCCTTAAAGTGTGCCGGAGAGCGTGCCCGAACCGTGTCTTCTCTTAAGGAGTACCAAGTATTGATTACTCTGACACTCCTCCTCCTGCACTCCAGTCTTCCAGGCTGCACAGCCATCTTTAATTTATGGCCTCTGATGGCATTATACGGTGTCGGGATCAAAGAAGGCAAAGTCGATCGACAAAAACCCTTGAACAATCTTACAGGAAAGATGTAAGTCAGCACCTTTCCCTGCATGTCCCGTAAGCCAAGCAAACCCTTTGTAAACCTTCACTGTATCCGCTCAATAGCGCCAATCACTATATTTGCATGACCACTTCGAAGCGCTTTAGAGGGATGCTCATCGCGCCACTGTTGCATACGTGGGTCTCATAAACACTCGTTCGTGGCACTTTCTCCCATCTGGCGCAAAGTTGGACCGGGTCACTTTTTTAATCCAAAAATAGGTTGACCCAGCACCCGGTGACCCGGACTGCACCAGTGACCCAGTCACCTGGCTAATGACCTGCTGGACCCGGTTTTCAGGATTAACCTGGTGACTCGGCCAGACCCGGTGGCGGAGCTGGACCAGTGACCTGGTGATGCGGCCAACATGGCTTGACCCAGTGACCCGGCCAGACCTGGATTTAGCTGATGACCCAGTCGGAGCTGGATTGACCCGGCTGGAGCTGGGTTGATCCAGTGATCTTGGGTAGGAAGGGAACACAAATGAAAATAAGGTACAAGAAATATTTGCCCTGTAGGCAACTCATCTTCAGCAGTTCTCATTCCCTTGAAACGTCCGTTAAGCGATTTTTTTCACTGCTACAAATGCTTTACTTGTTCACTTTAATCAATCAAAGTGAACAGTCTTGAACCTGCGCCTCTCCCGCCCCTCCCCCGTGAATGATGAATGAGCCACTGTAACGAACAGATAATATTATTAACACTGGCGATAGCCAGTGTTAGTAAGGGTCGACCTAGGATCTCTGTGTTAAACTTTCAACTTTGAGAGCTTATAACTCCGTCAAAATTAAAAAATTTTAAACCAAATTTGGAATCTAGCCTTGACTAGTCAAGGCCTGTCTACAGTCCAAAAATTATGAAATTCACTCCAGCCAAACCCGAGATACAGAGAGGGGCCAAATAGACAACTTCTTGTTCTTGGTCTTGTTCTTGGTCTTGGTCTTGTTCTGGGGATGTACCTTTCGTCTGTCCTCTCTACAGGTCAAACTATTTGTCCTGTAAAGCTGGTTCTTAGCTTACAGGTATTGCTCCGTAGATGTGCCCTTTCCATAAGGCCTTTTCTAATTGGTCAAGTGGTTCAGGGGTTACGAAGCTCTAAACGACCAGATTGATTGTTTTACATTGTTTTAAACATTGTTATTATGCAACAATGCCATTTAGCAAACGCCAGCAGCATGACATAGACTGAAGATTAAAGGATTTGTTTCTATTGTTAAAATTAGCGATAGCCATGTTAGTAAGGCCATAGCTATTTACCAAGCTTAAAGGCGGCGCAACAAAACAAACAACAAATTAATTATAAACGTGTCACACATAACCCACCCCTCATCCACCACCACACCTATTTATTATACAATTCTCAAAGTAACACGGATTAATAAACAAAAACGTATCGTTAAAAGTTAAAAGTAAGGGTCTAAAAGTCACAACCTGTAAGGAACACGGACAAGTTTAGACTGTAAGGGTCTAGGTGTCAAATTTGGCCAGTAAGACGCTGCTAAGCATTACACCCCTACTACCCCGTGATCATGTTAATGACTTAGTAAGGAAAATTGGAAATTAGCCAACAGCAAAAATCATACACTAGAAATAACGTAGTTCAATTAGCCACCTTTATACACTTAGGTTTCATCAGAGTGGCATGATCTGGATTCGAACCGGCTACCCAGTTCGCCCCCAGATCACTTGCATAGCACCTTAACCTCTCCGTTGCACTCCGATGAAACGTAAGTGCATAAAGGTGCCTTACTGAACTACGTTCTTTCTAGTGTATGATTTTCGCTGTTGGCTAATTTCCAATTTTCCTTAATATTATTTATGACTTAGTAACTCAGACAGAATGGGTGTACACACTTACGCTTGTAGCAGGTTGTCTCGCTTGGAATCGCTGCAATGTTACCAAACCGGAAAAAATGTCAACCTAAAGCAAAGCAGGAAAGCCACACCCCCACTATCATTGGATCATCACATGGGTCTTTATAGGAAGATCTCGGAAAGCTGTTCCTCAAAAACTGGGTAGTAAGGGTCTAATGCTTAGCAGCGTCTTACTGGCCAAATTTGATACCTAGACCCTTACAGTCAAAACTTGTCCGTGTTCCTTACAGGTTTTGACTTTTAGACCCTTACTTTTAACTTTTAACGATACGTTTTTGTTTATTAATACGAGTAATGCTCTAACCAGACTGGCAGGTCGCGGCTGCACGGCTACGCAAGATGGTGTATCAAAGACGTCAACATTAGTCCTTAACGTAACATTAACCATACGATTGTAGCAATATTGACCTTGTACGAACGGAGTGACGCATCGCTTCGCACGAAATTTTCTTCTGTCTAGCGAGGGCTTTATACGCTGGATTTGCTTGTCTTAAACGGGATCTAAAATGATATTCTCTTACCAGATAGTATAAGTTGTGGTGTAAATGTCAAGCCTTACCACTGTGCCAGATTGCGAAGCCAGTTTTCAGCAACTGTCACAAATTAACTTTGTAACGTACTTTATGTTCCTCATTACAACGCTTAGGAATATAATAAAACAATAATATTATCTTTAAGCTTAAAGAAACTAATTTAGCAGTAAAGTTTAGTAAGGCAGGCTGACTGGCTCTACTTAGAAAAAATTGTTACTTTGTTTACTAATATTCCTATTTTTATTATTATTGCTTGGATATACCAAGGAACCGAAAAAAAAATTTCCATAGAAACAATGGTAATGACTTTCGGTATACTAACACAGAAAAAAATTCAGTTAATTTAAGTTCAGCTGACCAGGTCAGGCTAGGTCGCCAGATCTAATCTGAAATACCGGGTCACCGGGTCTGACCCAAAATTCCGGGTAAGGGGCTCAGACCCGGTGACAGAGCCTAAACCTTGGACACAGTGATCCGATCCAATTCTGATCTGACAATCGATACAGAACTGGAGTCGCTTTATGGAGGTGGTTTGGGAGTTGGATGCACATTAAATTTATTCATGTAATTGCAGTCGCATTGAGATGTTGGTGCACGCCTGGTAAAGGTGGCAGACAAATAATTTGTGCCACTCGAATTTTAGGTAAGTAGGCTGAAAATAAGTTTTCGTAACTAGGAAGACCACTAAGCCTTGCAGACGTTTGGTTACTTTGATTTAAGCTGACCCATTTTACTACATCCAGCTTAGGATGTATCCACATTTGCCCAAGGAAGGAAAAGGTTTCTGAGCGTACTTGCATGAATCGCGGTCTTGCTTCTGGTAAACAGATGCCGTTTTTTACGCGCATTTCAAAGTGTATTGCTAAAATGCGCTTTCTTGTGGCTATGTAAATGTAGTGAATCTCATCCAGGAAGGATGGGGACTACACCTGACTTGCATACTCCAACAAGAGATGCACAAAAATCTTGTGATAAGAGATGGAATATGAAACAACAGTTACAACATGGACACTCCCACGTCATTTATTAACTCCTGTATTGGCATAGTTGCTGAATCTGATTATCAGTGTCTTCTAACGTTAACTTGTATAGACGTCGCGAACGTTCGTTTATATTTCTCGATTAATTCTGTCTTTCATTTCCTTGTAATTTCCCTGAATATTGGTTAGTACAGTACAAAGCTAACGTCAGATTAATTTTGATCTTTGTGAGTCAATATCCCCAAAACCAATTTCCTATTTTATTGATTCTCGAACTGAAATCTACATTAATAAAAACGAGTTGCAGAATATCCAGTATTTCAAAATGGTACCGAGCTACCCGAGTCATCGGCCTGAAAGAATTGAACTGAATTTTAATTAGAGCTGTGGCCCTTAGCCAAGCGCTTTGTACAAACTACAAAACCGAAATACAACAAAACGATGACCGCACCAATACTTACAAGCTAGACGTTACGCCGTGACACTGTAATTTAATGCAGTTAGTGCTGCGACCCCGTAATGATACTGAAACATGAAAATCACAACTGACTCCAGACTAAGCCATATCCTACGATTCGACAATTCGCAAAACTTGGCCAGGGCACGCATTCGAACAAGCGACCCAGGTGCATAAGGAGGCGTTCCAAGGGTCTGCTGAAGATCGTCCCGAATAGCAAACAGCTGAAGGTGCTGAAATAGAAACTGCCACTGAGTGCAAACGAAAAGAAAATTCTGTACTGTCTCCTTTGATTTACAGCTACAGAGAGGAGATGTAGCCCACCCTAACTGATTCGTATGAGTAAGTAAGGAGGGAGAGACCAGTTCGCAACCGAGACAAAACCTTGGAGGCATCCATGGACAGTTTTCCTAGGAGATTCGGGTAAATAGTAGAAGGGTGAATGCTAAAAAGGATACGACCGGTTGGCGCTTCAACCCATTCAGTGTGCCAGCAAGAGCGATACAACACACTGATAACCGGACGCAGATCCATCATACTCATAACAGCTGCAACCGGGTGCAACCCATGAAGGCATCCATCTTTCGCTAGCCCATCAGCCACCTCATTACCCTGAACACCACTGTGGCTGGGTATCTAGGAAAAACTCACACTAGCACTCATGCTGGCTTGGAACAGCTTCCAGCCTATCTATTACACCAAAGGGTGGACACAATAGACCTTTTTTAAGGACATTCGCAAGAATGCCACACATGACCTAGCGTCCAAGAAAATGGCTATATTCGGAAGGTGTAGTTCTAAGGCTACATCAAAAGCTATCGATGTCGCCACAAGTTCACAGAAAAAAAAACGACGAAGCAAACGCAAGATAATAACTGCGCATTAGTTTAATGGCCGGTACAAAGACACCCACCCCATCTTCCCATGACTCCGCACAGAAGGAGCCATCGATAGATCTGCACGACTGCCGAATTTTGACCTTCAAACACAGAGTCAAGGTACTCCCACCATACCCACGGGGGATATGGGCTGACAAGACTGGCAGAAGCCTGACAATGCTTGAGCTGAGCATCATCCAGAAGAAACGAGGAACTGTGTCCAGCTGACCCCAGACAGGACTGTTCAAAGGATTCAAGTTGCCAATAGTCAGTGAGGATAATGCACACTGGATCTGACACACCCCTGTTTACATTGCACAGACACAAGCGAACTATAAGCTCATTGGCCCGGATATGTAGTGGAAGTTCCCCGGCTCAATCAGGAGAGCCGGAATAGGAGCCAAGGAGAGGCACCCAGTCACAACCCTAAGGCATTCATTAACCAAAGTTTGTAATGCCAACAAGGATCCACGCGAGCGTGCTAGGAAAGGAAGATCAAAATCCAAGGACGACCACACATACGCACAATAAAAGGACTGCAACGCAGCACGCTTGACAATTGATCCGCAATAGGACAATGCTTTCAGAGCAATAAGTTTCCCTGCCAAGTGACTCCACAAGGTCTTCGTCTCACTTTCCCAATTAAGTTGCGAGTCTAGCACTACTCCAAGATACTTAACTTCCTTGGACGTCATAATAGTAGTCGAGCCATGAGCTACTGCGGTCAAAACGAAAGGCTCCTGGGTGAAGAGCACAGCATTGCCTTTTTCAAGAGACAGCACCAAACCACGAACTCCAAGAAAATGAATCACACGATCCATGACCACTCCGACCCTGACGTTAAATCTGATAAGCTTGAGCCAACCAACCATATTGCAATATCATCCGCATAACACACTATGTTAGTATGTGGACACAGTTCTTTGAGAACTGCATTTATTACTGCAACGAAAAGTATCGGGCTCATGCAACTGCCTTGTGGGAGACCACGATCAGTGTGATGAACATCAGACCAGTAACCACTAACCCTAGTCACATAAGGGCGTCCTCCAAGTAAAGAGAGTATGACGGAGACAAGTTGCTACTGATCCCCATTTGAACAAGCGAGTACCTTACCCATTCAGTAACCACCGTGTCATAAGCAGCACGAATGTTCAGGAAGACAGCATGGACTATCTTCTGCTGCACCCAGGCCTCTCTGATGCTCGTTTCAAAAAAGAGAATTGCATCCTGGGCGTTCTTGTGACTCCAATAACCAAATTGCTGATCTGACAAGCATTTGGTACGTTCAAGCTTTCAAACAAGGCGACGCACAAGCACTCTCTCAAACAACTTCGTAACACAGGATAGAATTGCAATAGGGCGGTAACTGGACAACAAAGAACGACTCTTCTCTGCCTTGGCGACACGGGCAAGAATAGTGAAAGTCTACGATGGTGGTACTAGGGACCCATCGTAAATGTCATGGAAAAACTGAAGAAGCATAAGCAATAGAGCTTAGGGATTTAAGGAAGTCATAAGATATGCCATCAATGCCAACTGCTTTTCCAGAAGTGCAGAGCGCAAGAGCAGAAGTTACTTCGGTCATGGTGAGGGGCTCATCAGCCAAATCACCAGCCACAATTTCTTCATTGGATGGAGGATGCAGTCCCTGCGGAAAGCTATATACTTCCGAGAACCTGTCATTCAGGGCATTAGCCATATCACAGGCACGCAAAACACTGTTTTTGCTACTGAAGACCCAAGTAAGGTCATGCTTTGAGTCTTGTGGTCGAAGTATACTCCAAAGAGACGACAGCGAGAACCCAGACCAGACTATCTGACAAAGGCGTGACCCAAAGGATGCTTTCTCACGTTTTACGAGAAACTGTGACTCAGCAGCAACACCAACATAGACTAAGCAACGCTCATATGACGGCACCCGAGACCAGTGATGATAAGCTCGCGACAATCCCTAACAGCCGTGTTGCACACATGCGTCCACCACAAAGGCTGTCGAGCTCTTTTAGTGATCTTACACTGTCTTGGCTTCAAGAACCACTTGCTCACCCAAGATCCAAAACTACCATCACTCACCACTGTCTAGGAGCGCCTACCCAAGGCTTATTGCTACTCAGGACTGGCTGCAAAAGGATGGAGAGGTGGTCACTGTCTCGGAAGTCATCTGATAAATGAAAGCCAACGGAATTTACAATACTCTTGGAAACCAGGAACAGTTCTAAGACAGACTCTTGGACTGTCTCCGTGCACCGACAAACAAATGTTGGGAGTTTGTTGTGAACCGGTTCAAGCTCCAGCACTCCCAGGGACGACGCCATGAGATGACCATGCGCATCACAACGTTCAGAACCCCACAACCAGTGATACGCGTTGAAGTCACCCGCCAAAAGGAGTGGGCACGGGACATGCCAAACCCAGTCTAGCCACTCTCCCCGTTAGAAAATACCCACAACGTGCACATACACTACTGAGAGCCAGGCAATACCGGCCCACACATGAATGCCGCAAGCATCAATACCGCAGTAGGGAGGTAAAGTCAAGGGTATAGTCGGTACTGCCCACTAACATAAATCCTAACATTAGACAGAGGATCTGAACAAACACAATCATATGCTAGGACGTCAAATGATTGGCCCGGCTTTAAATGAACTTCTTGAAGGCCCAAAATATCCACAAACGAACACAGTTTTTGCACTTCCTCGATTTTGTTGTTCAGACCCCTGGTATTCCAGGAGCCTATTGTATATGGTACAGTGAATGGTAATACCCCAAACCCATATCACTAATCAACACACTCTCCATGCATTCTACTTGACCATCACTGATAACCACTTGCACAAGACCCTCACTACTATGTGATGCTACTGGTTCCAGGTCATCACACTGATTCCACTCTTCATTACACAACTGCACGGGCCCTGAGGCTGGATGAGAAACCACTTCCACCTCCGGGATATCTAACAATACGCTGGCAACAAACACAGAAACATCCTTTTCCATCCGTTTTGGGCTCTGAACATCACCCTCTGTGCTTGTTGAGGGCAGTGGTGGCGAGAGCTCCACTCGGACCTTAAACTTCTTCTTCGCCACTCTGCGCCGCTTCACTGGAAGGAAGGTGGGTTCAGAAGCTTCTGCTTCAGGGGAAAGACTCTGCTTCTGGGGAAAGACTTACTTACTTACTTACTTACTTTATTTCAGACCTTACAGGCCCACAAATCCATACGCTCTAACTTAAAAACTACTCCTAACCTACTTAACACCTAAGCCGAACAAACAGCACAACCTTTATCACCTGCTCACCCTAATGAACCTTAACTATACAATGCGGAATACAACAATCTCTTCAAACAATGACAGCATTCGATGATTGTAAACGGAATGATTGTTGGCAATAAACTGAATACTTATTGTTGACAATAAACCGAAAGCTTAACCCTTTGAAACCCTTTGAAAGCTTAACTGCGGCCTTGCAGTGCTGGAAACACCGGTTCTCGTCAGATCCCCGAAGTTAAGCAGCATTGGGCTGGATTGATACTTGAGTGGTGGGAATCTGGCTATTGCAGACATAGGGTCTTCGGGCAGATGAACCTTTGAAAACTTAACTTTTAATGGATAAAAAAATGTGTCAGGTATTTGAAATTTAATATTAAACCTCTGTCGTTGGAGACGAGTAAAATTAAAGAATTAGCGAAACTCGGTTAAATGCAGTCTGGGGAAGGATCAGGGCCGTGCTGCGTGACGCCCGGCCAAGCCATATCATGCTGAATTAAAACAAAAGGATTTCTGACACTCGGTTAAATATTGAACAAAAATGACAAAGGCGGCGGGCTAAAGATTTGGAATTTGCTGTATAAAGGCGTATTTATTTATTTCCGGTGTACAAAGGCGCATTTATTTACTTCCAATGGAAATATGCATATGAAAGTGCAGGGAGTCCGGGTCAGGGAAGGCGCTGATTGAGTGAGGAAAGCGAACGAAAATCAGCATTTGTTAGCCAGAGTGTTCAAAAATACATAGACTGGATACACGCCTTCCGCAACAAACTCATGACAGAGCAAACCGTCCCAATGTTGCAAACGGTGCTAGTGTGGATTTTTTTAATTTTTGAAAACCCATGAGTCGTTCGATATGGCCTGAGGCAGCTGTACGTCACCTTAATACCTGTATCGATCATTGGACCTGCCTGCTGGGCAGCATCTTTTGTAGAGCAGTGACATTTGCCGCCATATTAGCACCAAAATGGGTTTTGGAGGGCATAACTACAAGGTGCACTACTTAAAAATGGAGGGAAAAACAACGGAAGAGCAGATTTCGTAGGCTTAAAATAACGTTGTTTTCTCCAACAACAAAAATCGCGCGTTTTAGGTCTAAGAACTCACTCTTCACAGCATCGGCTTCAGTATGACGCCCTTCTGTTTCTCTCTGCAGTTCCCCTTGCAGCTAACCCATTAAGGCTCCAGCATAGAGTTATATACAATTATACTACGTCGTGTCACTGCTCTATAGTACTTTGCGTTGTTTAAGACTACCCATTTCCAAAGGTCCGGCTGTCATTTAACGTAACCAATCTGAAGCGAATATTACCTGTAAATATTAGTAAATGTTGCATCAATCTTTCTTCCTTTAATTACCAAGTTTATTTAGCCCTGCATATGCGATCGTCTTCATACTGATAGTAAAAAATATCGTAGTAATCATCTCCGACCAGAGATATAATATGCTAGTTATTTAGCTAGCTGCAAGGTCCACTGGAGGTAAAAAAAAAAAAAACAATGACGCTTTAGTCGGCTATAACGCTGTGATACCGGCTTTGTTAGGCTAGAAACGATCGATTTTCTGGATTTGTTTGTTGGTTACTGCAATTTTCAGTAAATGGAATCTTTTCTTTTACGATTTATAACCTTTATTTAAAACAATGGCGCTTTAGTCAGCTATCACGCTGTGAGAGCGGCTTTGTTAGGCTAGAAACGATTGATTTTCTGGATTTGTTGGTAGT
>JAHWFP010070545.1:0-10882 GCA_023313725.1 Lithobius niger | reverse complement strand
GGGTCCAAGTTGTTTTGCCCATATTTACCGTGCTTACAGCGCGATTTTAATTCTGTTTTCTTTGTTGGCCTTGTGTTATAATTCCAAACAACTTTCTAATTTACTTTATGTCCGTATCTTGAATAGTTTAGGAGATATATTTTGGATGACCTTGAAGATGGCCTCCAAGGTCAGTTTGGAAATCTTCATTGGATTCGTCATTGGTGATTTCCTATATGAGTACGTTGTTATTACCAACTCATATCCAGTATATAGCCCTCTATTTTGGGTGGACGGGACTTCTGTGACATGCTGTATAACTTTTTCCTCTTTTCGCATCTGCGTGCTTATAACACAAAGGCTCTACCTCGTGATGCAGAAAAAGTATCTAGTATGCCTCAGGCCTAAAGGCACAAATGGTTCAAAACAGAGCCTTTTCAATTTACAAATACTTTTATTCTTTCAATTTACGATACACTTTTTCAATTAAAATCTTCTAGCTTTATGTCATCTCAAGTAAGAAAATGCCGTCATAATTAATAGTCTAAACTTTGAAAACGATGTGGACATATCCCAGCAAAAAAGTAGTGGGTGTGTTTTTTCATCATATGTCAGGAAAACGGGTGGATTTTAATAAAGCATTCAGGGAAATGTAAGGCTTTCAAGCATTGTCGATTAGGACCTGGCTCAATAATAAGCCCCTGCTGACTATACTTGAGGTCATGTGGGGTAATCGTTGATAGACAAAGAAGGATGCCATGTAGGTTATTACTCTCATACCGAGTATTCATTCAGATGGAAAGTTGAGGGAAGAAGAACTAACCTGTAGGTTGAACTGAACCAACTCAAAAGTATTCAAACGTAATTTACAGATGACCAACAATATATTGACATGATCATTACTAACTGGGATCCTCAGTGCTCTTTTCTAGTGGTACTGACTTGACAACATATTCACACTATTCACATAAACGTACATTTCAACTTACGTATCTTGCAGTCCAACCAGAAATTGTACATAATTTAACAATTCACCATCATCACAGAATAGGGACAGCACAGGTAATAAAGTTGACGCATATGTGAAAGAGTAAATCAATAGATTCAGACCAAAAGAAGAGTGTTGTCTCATTTAATCAAAAGAAAAGACAAGAGGGAAGCAATCAAGAGCCAAGTGTGATCAAGGCATTGCTAAGGATGGTTGACAACAATTACTCACAAAATAGATAATGCATAATAGACGAAAAGTGACAGTCAGTGAAAAAGGTAAACAAAAAAAAAACAGGAAGTGAAAGGAATCAACCGCAGTTAAACTCATCACCACACGCAAATAACAATTAAGCAGATCTCTCAGAGTAGTCTAACAGCACCTACCAAAGGTATAACGAACCACAGCCAAAGACTATCGTTTAGAAAAGACAATTTCTATAATTTCTTAACATTCTTTCTCGACGTCAATAACGAGATTTCCCTCTACACGAAATTTTCGTTAGGTGTTGGTATGTTGAACAAGAGAAGGCCAAAGTACACAATTTCAATGTCAACACTGCCCAATGTGTTGGTAGGCATTTGTATGTCTTGGTACGGTCGTATAATTAATAGAATTATTTACAGGACTGGATGGGAAGATGCATAAAATGTTTACTTTATATGCAGCATCATTCAGTGGCGGGGTAGCAGGGTATGATTTTGATCCATTAAGTGACGAGATCGCTGCAAGTGGAGTAACTGTTGAATTGAATTCAATGAAGAATGGGGCCATGGAAATTACCACAAACAGGTGACCACGGTTTGATCCATGATGGGAACAGAACACTGAAAGTGGAACACCTGTCTAATCCACTGAAGGAAATTGATCCGGGAAATATCACTACCAGTTAAAAATACTAAAATGTGTAATGAAATAAATAAAGCCCTAAATTACAAACAAATAAAAAAAAAACAACACATGGTTTCGACTCCTATGCAGAGCCGTGAAGATTCTTAGGTCGGCCTATTGACTAAATTTATCTATGAATAGTATTCAGCTATAATGGGGCACTTAGTCGCTCTGAACCACCAGAGGCGCTGCGGTACTACTGGTCCTTCGCGCTTCACTCGTGCCCATACAACAGCATGGCGCGCTACTATTTCGCTCGAGCAGCATCAACAAAAAATGCCTCGTGTTGTTGTGTTCCCAAGTGTAAGAACTGGGAAAGCAGTCATGGTTTCCCAAAAGACCCAGTTCTACGAAAACGGTGGCCGATATCCATTAAACGAGTCGATGAAATCACAAAAAATCTGTGGATGCCCGGAAAACACTTCAAGGTCCGTAACCTTCCCTTTAAACCCGACGAATATCGCATCAAAAGTTTATTAGACAAATTGCTTGCTCAAAGATTAATATAACCAACAGACATTTAGTTTAAAGAAAACTAAAAGAATCTATTAGGACGTGCGTTCGCATTAGGCTTTCGTAAAAATGAATCGACTGAAAAAAAAGTCCACCTTTCGTTACCAAACAAAAATGTAGTAAACAACGTAACAACTTCACTCTATCTTGCCCTTGTGTCACTATAACAATCTAGGGATATTTATAACACTCATGTTTTGATGACAACACGTATGGTTCCACCCTTTTTTTACCAATTTTCTTTTGCTTTTGTGCTGCTTTAGAAAATTATCAGTTTTAGAAAATGATCAGCTTTCGAAAACGATCAAACAGTCGTCCGATAAACTGACTGATGTCCGTCTCAACATACAGGTTTGACTTTACTGATTTGTAATAATAATAAATTTGCTTAATAAAAAACTTCTAAACCGTGTAACTAAAGTTTTAGTTTTACTATAACAATATTCTATACGGTGGGTGAAAATTCCATTCCCCGGCAAAAATAAAACTAGCTAGAAATTACATTTTTAAGTCTTACTTACGATGGATTTCAGTTGGGTAAAGTTCATCTAGAAAGTTTATTGTAGGTTTTGACCTTGCTTGGAATGTTGCCACTAGCTTTGATCTTCTGCAACAAACCCGAAAAAGCTAGTACCTAACCTAACGCATACTTTGTTTTGGAGACAACCTGAATTTTTTGAGGGGGAGACAGAATTTTATCTAGAAAGTATTTTGCAGGGACCGAACTTTGCTTGGAATATTGCCACTAGTTAATCTTCTGCAACTAACCCTAAAACTAGAGCGTAAACTTATTCAGCCCAACCTGCTACGCATGAAAATAATATTAATAGCGAATCATGAAAAAAAATTATTTTGAAAAAAAAAATTGCTGCAATTATAAACGGCCTGAGGCAATGAGGCCTCGGGGGAAAAAATCTCAGAAAAAAGGCCATTTTATGGTGAAACTCGTACCCTGCCTGGTGAAATTCAAACCACGGTAATGTGACCTGACGTACCTATGATACCCTAATAATACCGCGTTAAAACAACAAGAACAATATAAAGTTTTTTAGCGACTTTTTCCCCACTCGCCTTTTTATTCCTCTTTACATAGGCTTTTTTTCCGCGTTTTTCTCCCTTAATTATTTTTTTGCGGTTTACCTTTCCTGTTTATTTATTTTTTTATCCTTCAGCTTATTTTCCTTCGGTGTTTTTCAATTTTTGCAGGAGGTACAGATGTATGACAAGATTTAGATTAGGGGTTTGAATAACATCTCTGTAATGTGTGGTGCAGTGGCAACCCGGACCACTGCACTGTGACTGAGGTTGGCTCTAATGACCAAGTTGTCGACGCGCCATTAAGCCTCAATCCCCCCCCCTTATTTCCTTCATCCTGTTTTTTTTTAGCCATTTTTTGGTTTATTTGATTTTTGGAGCGTGCTAGTGTCCTAAATGCATTTATTTATAACAGTTAGCATTCAGAGTGAAGTAATGCGTACCCGGTCCACGCCCACGGCCTATGTTAATATTGTCAACCAGCCTTTTTTTTTTGTTGGGGGGGACTGAATTTTATGTGTCCAACCCCAAATCTTCACACATATAAAATATGCAGTTCTCCCTGCGTGTTCAAAATGAAGTACTTATACGAACCCGGTTCTTCCCACTGGCTATGTTTACAGAATGGCGTTGTAGCCACGATTTTTCTTTGGGGGGGTAGGGGAGGGAATGGGACAGAATTCTAAACAAAAATTATAACTCGTATTTTGTATTTAGGAGCTTACATGGAATATTGCGACTAGCTACAAACTTTGTCAACTATCCCCAAAAGCTAGTTCCTGACATAAGGACACTGTTTATTTAGTAGCCACCCTGCATATTTTGCATTTAATATTCAGAATGAAGTAACTTTCAACCTCGTCTATCAAATATTGTGTTTTCCCGTGTGTCGAAGCTTCATGTCGCAATAAATTGGGATTCAACTGATCGATCCGTTTTGGTTCGTACTGAACGCCAGCCATTGCTTCCACGCGAGAAGAGAGTCAAGGACCAGTAGTACACGACTCCTCCTGGCGGCAATCACGAGTGCTAAGGTGCCCCATTGATAGAAGTGACATGTGTTCTATTAGATGTCGTTTTATGTGTCAATCTTGTTGTACATTAATTTCTGATTCATTCGTCTGAGCAGTGAGTAGAACAATGGCTGGTAATGAGCTAATTAAAGTTAAAATTTAAAAGTCAATATTCCCAAAACTACATTTCTAATTCTAGCGATCTGTGGCAGAGATTTGCGTAATATTTGTAACAGAGAGTGGTTTTGATTCATGACAAGAATAGGAATGCTTGCCTGATCAGGTGAGTGGAATGATTGCCTGAGCTACAGAACAAACGTATCCCCCCGATTAATCTTACTACAAATTAGTAGCACGGTGGTGTTTTGATCCATTAGGTGAATAGATCTTAGATAATGGAACACCTGCAGATTATCCACATTTGAATTGCTTGAAAGCTTCTTAAAGCACAAGCCTAAAAGTACCCTTGTGAAAGTTTACTTATTTGGTTTGATCTAAAGGGTTTATAAAGTCAGTACTAAGCTGGATAACTAAGCTATATCAAAACGAAGCTGGATAACTGTGGGCATTTTAAAGTTCCATTCAATTTATACCTTATATGAAATGATTGTTAGTAGTATTAAAAAGGCGCATTAGCCCTGTAACTTTAGGTTAGATTTAGCTAAAACCAGGAATTAATTCAAATAAAGTGAAAGTTGGCATATAAGTAGCTACCAATAGGGTATGAAACATACCGAAAGTCCCCTGGGCTAAGACGCTTGCTTCCTCTGGAACATTGGAAAATGGACATATATGTGATGGCGTATTGTTGCGCAAGTCTGTTTTCATTGGTCTTACAACCTCGTATACACAGGAAGCTGTACCTTTTGACATATAAATATGTACCAACAGGCCTTTACAAAATGGTTTTTTACAAATTTGTATGTCTTCTTTCGTAGAAATCTGACAATTTTAATATGTCAAACAAACGTAGGATATCAAAGAAATAAGAATGCAGACAAAAAAGTTGCACTGAGGCCTAAAAATGGCTATTAAATTAATAGGAAAATGGACTATAATGCATGCAGTTTGCAGCTTTTGTAAAGGGTAAGAAATATTTACTGGATCATCTTCATCATCCAGTGGAGAATTGAAACAGACAGTTCCTCGGCATTGCACATGTAATAAGACAGCTAGAGGGGTGAATTGTTCACTTACTGGGAAAAGCATGAAATTTGGTATGGATGCACATGAATGGTAACTGGGGAAAAAATAGCTATGATAGCAAGTTCAAAGCCCACCTGATAGAGGAGGGGAGATTTACCCCCCCAAAAAAACTGTTTTGTGGCTGTAACTCCTTAACCATCAACAACTCAAAGCATAATGTGAAGCAAAAACGTTCAGAACACAATTCTGAACAGGAAAAGTGATATACATCTGTTACGTAAAAGCACTTGGTTGTTTTTACTTGGTTGTAATTGTGATTTTCGTGTTCAAATTACTCTTGCGAGTCCTCTATTATTCCGAAATGGAAATGCTTAGGATTTTATAAAAGGAGGGGATCTATTCTTTCCATCAATCGACGCGCCATTAAGCCTCAATTCCCCCCCCCCATCAATCGTAACCGAAATTGTTTAGCTTAGATAGGGACCGTCTTACGTCCATTTCAAAGTGAAGTGGTAATGGCATAGCGGCAAAAGATTATGGTAAATTTCGAATTCAACATGCCCTTACGAGCCCTGAAATTGTCCAAAATGGAAATGCTTAAGATTTTCTGAAAGATGGGGATCGATTCTTTCCATCAATCCTAAAAGAAATTGTGTAGCTTAGATGTTGACCGTCCTACGCTCGGTAAAGGTATACCTGTAATTGGTGTAGCACCTTGTTTCAATTTTAAAGTGCCACTGTAATGCTCATATTTGTATTTGTATCTAAGCTAAACTATTTTGGTTAGAATTGATGGAAAGAATGGATCCTACCTTTCAGAAAATCCTAAGCATATCCATTTTGGGCTATTAGAGCAACATATGCTTTCACCACTATGTCATTACCACTTCTCCTTAGACGTGGGATGGTCCCTATGTACGGTCTTCCTCTGTATGAAAAGTTGTAAGAACAAAAAAACATCATCAACTGCCAAAATAAAATCATCAGACCAATGAAAACAGACTTGCGCAACCATGCGCCATCACTTACGTCCTTTTTCCAATATAACAGTATTCAATGAACAAATATAAATTTCCGCACCTCACACGGGTGCTTCATCATATACCTAAAAACACAAGAGTACAAATAAAGAACAAGTCACTTCCAATCCAGAGTAAAAGTTTTTTTTTTTTTTAGCTTTTACTTTGGATTGGAAGTGCTTTGTTTTTTATTTGTGCTCCTGAGTTTTTAGGCATCTGGTGAAGCACTCGTAAGAGGTGCGAAAATTTATTATTGGGCATTAAATATGTTTGCCAAGGGAAAACCAGTCTACATAGGGGTTTCTATATTAAGCTCTCAACTTTTAGACTTCATAACGCCATCAAAAGGGAACATTTTAAAACCAAATTTAGAATCAAGCCTCGACTTGTCAAGTGCCGTTTACAGTCAAACATTTTTTTTAAAAAAAGGCCTGGCCAAATCTAGATCTAGAGAGAGGCCAAATCGACTTCTTCTTGATCTACAGACCATCTTTCTGTAGAGAAAGGTGTGCCTGCAAAACAAGAACAAGAAGTCGAGTTGGCCTCTCTCTGGGTCTCGGATTTGGCAGGGCCGAATTAAAAATACACCACCAACAAAATACACCACCAAAACTACACCATGTGTCTTTTCAATTTTTTAAAAATACCGTCGCATGTTAACTGAAACAATCCTGATTAAATTCTCCCAAAGTACAATTACTTCGGCATAGATAACATTCCTGACAGATCCTGAATACTGTTCGGTACACTTTAAGGTGTGCCGAATTTAGTCTTCAAGGTGTGCAATTAAAACAAGCAACTCATGTGAAGTTCTTTGGAGTGACTATTGATGACCATTTATCATGGAACGAGTGTATCAGGCAATTAGGAAGCAATCTGTCGCAGAGTGTTGGCATCTTAAAGCATTTGAAACAATACCTAAACTCTCAAACACTCTTGGTGTTGTACAATTCATTTTATCTTGCCTTATTTTAATTATTGTAACATTGTCTGGAGCAACACTTCTCAGAGTAACCTTCAGATGCTTTGACCATACAACTCCAGTCTTTATTGAACAGAAGATTCTACCAGTTTGCAAACTTACGGCATGTAATCAAATTATTTTCACATACAAAAAGCTTGAAAAATCTTATCCCATACAAATCTGAGGAAACTTTATAATTATAATCTCCATAATCACCAGACCCGGACAGCCGGAATGCTTGATGTGGCGTACCACAGAACCAAACTTTCGCAGTGTAATTATAGCAACAGGGCCATGCGCCAATGGAATGTTACCTGAGCACTTAAAACAATTGTCATCACTGCATTCGTTCAAAACTAATTTAAAGAAAACACTTTTGGAAGAACTACTGTTGAGTAATTTAACTTGATTTCAACCCCTCACCCTCCCTTTCCCCATATGTGCTGAGAGCAACCTTCATGTGTTTATTTTTACTTGCTACTAATGTTTAGATTTTTTAACTTTTATTTCTGATACCTTAATTGTTTTATGTACTTATTTTTACCTGTACCTGGGATTGATAAGACTCTTTGTCTTATATTCTTTGTAGTTGTTTCATTTTTTCTTGTAGAATAAACCCTTTACTTACTTACTTACCTACTTGTTAATGTATAGCATTAGGAAGCAGAGCCTAATATTCCGATTAGGAATAGCGCCTCACATTCCGTATAGATACAATTCCTACCACCATACGATATGATTCGTAAATAGATAACTATTCGGTGTAGATAAGAATCCTACAAAGTCGGATGAATGTACTGTTTCTAACCTACATCTGCCACTGGAACCCACTGTCCCCAGTGATCCCCCCCCCCCCACCCCCAACCGGCAGCTGCTCCCTCTTTTTTCATTTTCAAGAAATGCCTGGGTTTCACATATTTCTTTGCTTTACGATACTATGACGTAATCTTGGGTGTGAGTCTCTTATTTGTTACACATTAAATAAATGACCAATTTCTGTGAATGTAGTTTAATTTCTTTAAAATTTGTTTAAGTGCCGGTCAAAATTTTACATTAAACTGCCTTTTCACAAACTTGAGAGGAAGAAATTCCGAAATCCCTTTCCAGTTTTAGTGATTTTCTCCAGCCTAAACTTTCAATTTGCTGGAAAGTTTGAAGTGAATCGGATAATTTGTTTAAAATTTGTCATGGATACAAGCAGACATGTATGCTTCTGGGCAGCTTCGTACTGCACATCATTTAAAAAAGGGTCGACTTTTTAAAGATTTTGCTCCATCTGACATAATTTAATTAGGGAAAAAGACGGAAAAAGATTAACATATCATGTGAAATTATTTTTAAAGGCCGGTCAAAATTTTACATTAAACTGCCTTTTTGTATACTTGAGAGGCAGAACCCCCATAATCCCTCACCAATTTTAGCGATTTTTTCAGCCTAAACTATAAATCAACTAGAAAGTTTGAAGTGAATCGGATAATTTGTTCAAAATTTATCGTGGATAGGCGCAGGCAGACGTGCGTGTTTTTGAGCAGCTTCGTACCGCATTTCCTAAAAAAAACGTCGACTTTTTTTTAAAGATGCTCACTTATAATTATGGAAAAAAAAGACGGAAAAAGTTTAACCTAAATGGCGATTTTTTAAAAATTACTATTTAAGTTGTATGAATTATTCTAATCAAGCCAAAATACACTACGACAATATTTTGGATACCACACCCTCACCCGGAACATAAATCCAGGATCCACCCATGAAGAGTGGGGATCCTAGATACGTGTAGAGGTTTCACTCGCTTTAAAAAAAGAGGATTTCATCGAAGCAATTACGGTTGGCATTAGTGACGTGCAGAGGGGGTGTAGGGGAGCATTGTCCCTGTCCTTTTTTTTTTGCCCTTTTTGAAGAAAAACCATGCCATATTTTGTTTTTCTGCATTGAAAAAAACTGGTCGTAGTTAGGAGAAAGGCCCTAGAGCCCTAAAAAGGGCTAGAGCAAAAAGAAAGTTAGGAAGCCGAAGAAAGGGGCCAAAAATGGTAAAAAAAAATTAGTGACAAGCAAACAAACAAAAAATGGACCCCAGAAAAATAAAGCCTCAGCATGCCCTTTCACTGAAAGTTCCCCCTCCCCTCTCAGATGTCTGTGCACGCTACTGGTTAGCATTCTAAATTGTGAATGAATGGCATCTTTAGTTTCATTAAAATATCAACTGTGCACAACCAAAATTGGCGTATTGATGGAGTTTTATTGTTAAATGTAATAAATTCGTCTGCGTGCTTGTCTCACATTCTCGAATCACAGTAACTGTGTGCATCAAATTACTAACTCCATTAATAATTTTATAGCTAACAATAATGTAGTAACGGCGAAACCACAAGCATTCATTCAATTGTATGTAATCACTTTTGAACTTGTGCTGGTGTCATGTTATCCAGGTATTACTTTGCCATACTCCTTATGCTTCCTTTCCAAACCATTTACGTTAGCTGCTAATTAGTTCATTGCAGACTGAGATTAGGAGGGTCATGCTCGTAATCAGTAGCTGGATGAATGGAAGTACAATTTTCCATACTTAGAGGTATGTAAGGTTTCAGGGTGAATTTATCAGTCGCGACCCTCTGTCTTTCCTTCTTATTGCTGCCATTAATTCTGGATGGTCAGCAACCGAATAACATGAAAGCTATTCACAGGAGCACTATCCTGAACCAAAAGTATTATTTTAATTGTAGAACTGCAAAAGGGACATGCATTGTCTGGTTTGTGAAAACTGTTGCTCCTGTTACACTCGTCACTTGTATATTAATTGTAAGTGTAGGGCGAGTCTATCCACTTAACAAAATGGCGTTGGGGTAAAGCAATTACTCCTGTCGCAGAATTCAGGGACTGGAGGTATAAAGTAATGGTGGTTGGTAGAGTTTTTTTTTTAAACATTGACAAGAGTTGGGACACTAATTAACAGGAATTGGGACAGAAATTCGGAATTGTCTAATCCACTCTAGCTTCCCTGCAAGAGCTAGCCAAAAGTTTCGCTTTCAAACCAGTTAGGCCTAAATCTCCATTGCTAAAATAAAAAAAAACGTTTTGAAAATGATGTGGAACCAGCTACGCTTGTTCAATCGAGATAAATTTTTTATTCGTAAAGTTGGATGTGTTGTTGTAACCATTGTTTGTATTGTCATCCAAAAGTAGATTATAACATGCTTAAGTGTTACACGCTTATCGTTTCAATAGTTAATTGTCAGAATGCACTATTTTTGCAAAAAGGTGGTTCACTGAGAGACACTGGTTCACTGAGAGAAAAGTTGAATTTTGTCCTCGGGTACTTGCCAGACAGTCTTGATGC
>JAHWFP010070540.1:0-13680 GCA_023313725.1 Lithobius niger | reverse complement strand
TTAATAACATTATTGGATAGGACGGATGTTAACGCTCTTGCAGAATCATGGCAAGTGCAATATTACTTACTGCATCACTTCTCAAATTAGAGCGTTAAGAGCATCAATTGAACTATACGTCTATTGTGTACAGCACAAAGCTTTGTCTGAATGTGGCTGAAATCGGCCTATATATGAAAACAAAAGATTGCTCATTTCGATTGCAACAGTGTGTTCGTACTTTTCTGAATGCAACAAGCAATGTTTTCGGAAAATAGATACCGTAGGTCAGCTGTATGAATGATTGTGACCTGCAGCTGAGAATATTAGATTTCAAATTGATATTTCTAGTTGCCATTTCGAAAATATCCACTACCTGTAAATTCTTGCATTCAGTTCCTGCAAGATTCAAAACTCTTCATATCCGCCCAGCCTCACAACCCATCTGCGCATGCGTTGCGCAGACACTCCATAAATGGTGCCACAGCAAGGAAGAGCCACCCATTTTCCTCCAGCCTCAGGCTAGTCCGGTTGGTTCTCGCTGTTCCCGTTACCCTCGGCCTTAGATGACCGAAAAACTGAATAAGAACCAAAAGACCGAAGGACCCGTTTGCTCCATTCTCTTCTGGACTCGGACCGCTAGGCTCTTCAAGCAGAGTCTTGACTGCCTTTTCGAAGCTTCCCGTCCGTCTTCTCAACCTTTTGTCTCCCTTTCGGTGAAAGCATCCTGTACTTTTGAAGACGAAATGTGACGCCCCATCGTCTCTCCTCCGCCACAACTACTTTCAACTTTCGGCGAAGGTCACACAGCCAATTCAGCCCCCCTTGTGGTTAACCGTTTCCACAGCCAAGGTATGCCCTCCCCGTAGTAGACCGGGAAACCAAAGATCCGATGGCAAGTCTACACTATTAGCACTTTCGGCTACGCCATTGGTCCCCAGCTGTTCGTTGCCTGAGCCATGTCTGACAGCCTGTAAATCCCTTGATCCGAAGGGATCGCAAGGCCCAAGTCCTTCAGGGTTTTCCTCCCTCTTGGTCCCCCAGAATCCAAAAGACACAAGCTGTGACACCCAAAGACCGAAAGCTCTTGTTTAAGCATTGAGGGGATCTTTGAAACCCATTAGCTGTTAACGAGGCAAACAGTCTGCATCAAAGACAGGCCTTGTGAAGCTACAAGACACACTAGTCCCAATAAAAGAAAGAAAAGATAACTGCTCCGACTGGAACTCGAACCTAGTACTTCCCGCTGACTAGACCGGGCGCCATGTTTACGGTACCGCTTTTATCAGTATGGCCACTAATGTACTGGCCATTTTATTTTCTTATCGGCTATATCGATAAGAAAGCGGTATGGTAATGACCTGAAGGTGGATTGGTTCTCAGTTCGAATTCGGGTACCTGCACGGAAAAAATATTCGTGCGTAAAGGAGGCCTATTGTCATTTGTCTGATTTACGCTAATGGTTTATTTTTGACTTACCTAATATGGCCCATACTAACCTTACATGTAATTTACCTACCTTTGTTGAGAGACGACTGAAATTTAATTAACTGAAGCGAATGGAAGTTGCCAGCTAAATTGGATATCAGTAGATGGGGCAACAATCGCCAGTAAAGATAGGAGAAATATTGTGGCATTAAACTCTTTACTTCTACGTAGGGAAAGATGGCACACTCATGCTAGTAATGCCAAAAACTATCACAAGTAATGTTAATTGCTGTCGATTACTGGCGTATATGGAAAGCTGGTGCGAATTTAAGAAACTGAAGCAGCTGACAATTGGTATAGGGGTGAACAACGATCAATCTGCTTTTCTAATGACAATCTTTACCCAGTTCGAAAACATTTACACAAAGGCAGTTATCGACCATTTTTTGTCAAAGAAAACTCCTCCTTTTCGTCGTAGAGAGGATACCTCCCCAATAGGCCTGCTACATGATAAATGCTCGAGCCAACTTGCATACATGAGGTTTCTTATCTTCAGTCATTCATAAACTATAAGCTTTAACTGGAACTTTCACGAAATTTTGTATGTGTAACTGTGACAGTGAACGTAGTCAATTTTTGTTTCAGGGTTTATGTAAACATCAAAGTCGTTGCTGCATCTGGGATACTTTGGATTGTGTCACCGATTGTATGGATCCACTTCTTCACTAACATACCCACTTACGTGTTTAATGCCTGTGACATCTTGACTCCTTGTACTGGGATTGTGTTGTTCTTCATTTACACTTGTAATCGTACTGTTCGACATGCACTCAAAAAGAAACTAGCTCTCTGGTCTCAAAGTAGGACTCAAATAAGATGTATAAGTACGCCTCAACAAGCTCTGAATGCAACGCCAATGTGAGCAAGAACTATATAAAGATTGTATACAATGTGGTCCATAAAGTACTGGGAAAATATAGGCCTAAAATCGGCCTAAACTAGGCCTATACTATGGCATTAGGTGTGGCATTAGGGATGCATTCGATTCTGCTACCATCTGGTGAAGAGTTGCATGTACGTCTATGACATCTTTTCATCATGCTCAGTTTGCCATCCCATTTGCTCCCCTTTATTTTTAGCTTAGTCATGTGTTTGTAGCTTTTCACCGGTGCATTAAAAGAGTTTAGCAAAGTTTGGGCGCAAATAACCATTGTGCTGTTGTCCCCTTATTTTATCCTTCCTTTCTTCTATGATTGATTGCATTCTGTTTCATTACATTTTATTCTGAAACAGAATAACGTTGTGGGGGCTCAAACTACATTACAGTGGCCTGAGGTAGGATGCCAGCCATACACTACTGAGGAACGCATTGAAATGGTGCTGTTATGCTGTCTGCATGGATTCCATTCTCAAACCCTTGTGCAGGTTCGAGGACAATTCCACCAACTTCATCCAGATATGCGTTGCTAAGGAAGTTCAGGGAAACAGGTTCTGTTGCCGATGACTGGCAATCATGCGAACGCCCACGTACTTCAACAGATGAACGCCACAGTCTGGCGGTTATTCAGTCCATTGATGCAACACCGCACATATCACAACGACAGCTTCCACGGGAATTGAAGAGCAATTAAACAGCTATTCAGAGGATATTAAAAGAGCAAGGCTATCACGGGTTCAAACCTGATACCCCACAACACCTGGAGGAGGTGGATTTCGACAGACGACTGAAATTTTCACAGTGGACAGTTGAAACTATTGATGTTGATGCCACGTTTCTTCAGCGTTTGGTGGTGACTGATGAAGCCCATGTTTCGTTGCATGAAGAACCTAACGCCAGACCAGCTGGGAGTATGCTTTAACCAATCCATACTACACAATAGAGCAACACTATCAACATACCCCCGGGACAAGTGTTTGGTGTGGGTTCGTAGGTACAACCTCAATTGGCTCAGTTTTTCTTTGCTGGAATGCTAAATGCTGAATGCTACTTGCAACTGCTGCAGACTGAGACTATAGCATAGCTATCGATGAGGTGCTGCCTTTGGCCTTCCGCCATACTGCTTGGTACCAGCATGATGGCGCACCCTCTCACTTTGGCACGATTGTGAGGTCGATTGGGCGTTTGAGATCCAGTGGAATGACTACCTAGAAGTCCGGAAGTAACTCCACCTGATTTCTTCCTTTGGAGTGTTCTGAAAGGGCGTCTTTCGTCTGCAGAACACACCCACACAATGTCCAGGAGCTGCATCAGCGCATTGTTGATATTTGTCAGACTGTGATTGCTAATGTTTGTAACAATATGGTTGAACGGGTTAGGCACTGTGTCGCAGTACAGGGGAAACCCTTTGAAAATGTTACGTTGGACTAGGGCAGATGTAAATGAACCCGAAGTTACTAATTTGGCCAGTTATTATTACGAACGTTGGCAGCAATGAGAAGGACATTATTTGTTTCCTTTTTCCTCATTTTTTTTTCCATTTAGAATGCGTACAACATGAGAGATCGGAAGAGATCCATGCCCACAAGCTGTAGAGGCCTAGTATAGGCCTATTTTAGACCTATATTTTCCAGTACTTTATGGACCAACTTGTATTTCAGTATTGGTAAATGAATACAAGTTGGCTGAATAAACACCTGAAACAACAGAGAGACTAAGATGATTAATCTTTGTTTATTCTCAATTCCTTACGAACCAAAAATTATGCAACTGGTTATTTTAAGCTAATTTTAGTCTTCATTACAGACCACCAATTTGGTTTTCAAACTCCATTTACCTTTGGTTCTGGAACTTGATCACAAATTATCAAATTCGTTCACAGAAAAAAATGGTTATCATATTGATAGAATTTGTTTATCAATGACCTTCAATCATTAAATGAAAGATGTGATGTGCTGCTCTTTTTACGTGTTAGGTCTGTTGTACATTTATGAATTTAAACTGTGTAGATATTCATCTGTGCACATGTTTGGCTTGCTGACTGGCTGTCACTGCATGTTGAGTATTGTATGTTGTCGATTGCAAATTTTTTTTTATCATTGTTGCATTCATGATGTGTGATTTATTTTTATAGAGTCAAAATTTCGGAATCCCCTTGCCCAATTTTGGTAAATGAATTTAACTCTTGTGGCGGTGATAAATGAATACCCAATTATGGAACAATATAGTCCTTCAATCCAGTGTTGCCACTGTCAAATACTTTAAAAGGCAAGATTAGACCAGTAGTGCACACGCTAAGCTGGTCTTATTCTTTTTAGTAAACCCCTTACTTACATTCAGACCTCATTAAATTGTTGGTTAACTATGTTAACAAATGCTAGTAGTGGGTAGATAGAGAGGTTGCAGGTTTCATGTATAGGTAAAAGGATCCCTAACACTTTCTATTTAAGTATACTAACTCCTTCCTGAGGTGGGTTTTTTTTGTCACTGACTTTCAATAGGTTTCCTGTATAGGTAAAAGGATCCCTAACACTTTCTATTTAAGTGTACTAACTGCTTCCTGAGGTGGTTTTTTTTTGTCACTGACTTTCAATAGGTTTCCTGTATAGGTAAAAGGATCCCTAACACTTTCTATTTAAGTATACTATCTCTTTCCTGAGGTGGGTTTTTTTGTCACTGACTCTCAATGCTATATCCATTTTATGTCCCAGCCAGGCTGTGCTGCCCTAATCGGATGAGAGGAGGAATCCACCTTGGCTTCCCCTTTCACTCCAAGCTGGCATATCTGATTGGCTTTTTCTTTATTCCTTGGCTGCTCACTCTCGTACTTCACCTTATTCTCGAGTCTTCAAAACTTAGTTGTATTAAATTTTTTTTCTGAAAGTCGTTTACCAAGTCTTAACTTATTTGACCTTCAATATTATAGAAAGAACCTGGCTGGCAGAACTCAGCATCATGTGGGGTTTATTCTTAACTTTTAGAGAACTTTAAGTCTTGTCGACTGGACCCAAAAAGCGTCTAATTTTGTTCTTTCGACGCATTTTTGACGTATGCTTGTAACAAACTGATAATGGATCGGTATCCAACAAAACTAGCGCCTTCCGTATTCGTTTACGTGCGTGTCCACTCCCATAAGATTTTACGACCATCGAATATATTCACACTTTCCCATGATTCTTAAATAGACGCCGTGATACGTTCTGTGCCTTTCTAAATAAAACGGCGTCTTAGCACAATTTTGTTCCAAACAAAATTGACACGTGTGAAACTCACGATTTTAAAGAACACAACTCCCTGACAAAGAAAAGATTTGTTCACGCAAGATTTACAATTGCATGAGTGACGTTCCCAAGCCAATAGGGGTGTTTTTAAAGTCAGCGGCTTGCTTGCTGAGCGCTGAGTTTGCTTGGTCTCTGCTTCCTTCGCTTTTCCCATTTTCAAGCTGATATTAAAAACGACGTTATTTGAAGCTTACTAAGCACAAACTTGCCCGACAGTAACAAAATCAGTTATTATATCTATTTTCTCTGTTTTATCGCATTATTAGAAGCATTGAAGATGAGGAGAGTAAAGACTAAGAAATTGAACTGCTGGCAGCTATCAACATCGTACTTATCACGCACGTATAATGTAGATTTATCACATGTATGATGATTGTAGCCGATTGTTGCTCCGCGACAATGGCCCATGCGCACATCGTGCCCCCATATTGGTTGCGTAAACTCAGCAAACTCAGCACCCTTCATCCTCGCTTACTTGGCTGGCCAGCAACTGCCAAGCCGCTGACTTTAAAAACAACGGCAAAGTTTCTTAGCGACAAGCGGCTTGAATTAAAAAACGGGAAAGCTTGCCTCGCTTCCAAGCGGCTCGCAAGCCGCTGACTTTAAAAACATCCCTAATCCCAGCCATGAGATGAAACTTGCTTGCCACTATGTGGCTACCTGTAATCATCTATGTGAACGTATTATGACAGGTGTACTCTGGGAACAGAGTGCATCATGGGTTAATATGCTAATGTTATAAAAGAGCCAGCCAGGCCCAACTTACCTGGCTGCCAGTCATTCATAGAACTATTCTTTTAGTTGTTCCATGGGGAGAGTGTTTCCTCTAACGGTTGGGGCACTTCATCACAAAGCCACAAACTTGTACATCTAGGGGCAGATGTATCAATGGCGACGAGGGTGGGATTCGAACCTACGTGGGAAAAGTCCAAAGTTAAATACAGCGTGACTTAGTGGTTGTAGTAGTTTTGCGGGTGTAATCTAGCTGTTAATCCTGGAAGTTGTTATAAGGTTTGAAAAAATTGCCGCTAAAATTGAGGAGAATTTATTAAATTGTAAAACCGATAATTTCGCTACAAAATATGTAGGCTATTAACCAGTTTGCTTGTCTTAAGTTTTAGTCTTTCAAATTGGGTGCTCCCAAACTTCGAAAGCAATTCCAATGTAAATGTATTGTGCTTCCTGTAAGTGCTCTGTGTTTGGGAAGTTATCAAGATCTAATTGGTTTGTTTTTATTGTTCCAGCAAGCCTTGAGAAGAGGCCACAACTTATTTAAGTTGAGTAACACCTACAGAGCTTTTCCAGACGCATAGCCCGACAAACATTGTGGCCCGTATCCATGAGTTAGAATCGGCACAAAATGATTACCCACATACTAAAGCAAAAGACCTGAAGTCTCTAGCCGACAGAGCGACTTCTACGAAAGGCTCGTACAAAATACACCTTTTTTGTCTGTAAATCTCTTACAGAAATCTACGAGTGTGTCAGTATTAATTTACAGAACTAAAAGATGGCTTAAATTAGTTTTCTCCTGTTTTCATTCATATCAACATGTGTTTTATAGCATGTTGTGTAGCTTTTAGCTTGAGAGCAAGCAGCGTTATGCTCAAAAGCTCCATCGCAGAATATTTACCAAACACAAGAAGAAAATTTAAATCATAAATTAATCAGGTCTGTTTTTGACACAGGCGATATATTCAGAATCGAATACACTATGCTCCACATATTTTATAAATACATCAAAATGTGGTGTAGAGTACCCAGCGAGTATCATGGCGAGAATTCTGGGGAACACAAACCATTTGCAGTGAAGAGGTTTTAAACTTAGGGAGCATAGGATTTCAATGGTCAAAACTGAAGAATAGAAGAAGGGCTCAGGTATGTTTTGAGCCTACATTATCGTTTTTTTTTTTAATTAATCCAGTGTGTTATTGGACTAATTGAAACGGCCAGAAACTCTATAAAGGATTGGTATCAGTACTTGCCCGCAGTTGGCGCAGTCAACTAACTGACAAAGGGACTTAACTGGGATTTAAATAACTCTTTTGTTTTTTAGACCGCAGTATATTTTTAACTTTTGAGAGTGAAAGTCTCTCCTTTCAGAAAATATTATTAGAACAAATACGGACGAATTAAATTAATTTTTTTACACTTATTTGCACATTAGTTTGGAACAAATAGTGTAATAGCGTCATTTATTGAAATATGCATTGGAAAACTGCCTGAATTCCACTTTAATTTACTGTCCCCATGCCTCCGGAATTCCCGCCGACGTCAATAAATAAAGTTTATCGAGAATCCCACTGCGAACTTCGACAGAATAAAGATTATCGAGATTTCCACTGCGGACACACACACAAACAAAAACTACGATCTAAGTTATATAATTTTAAAAAGTACTAATTCCAGCATGGTAATCTTCATATTATCAATGATTATATTATATCATCCTTATCTGACCTCATCACGAAGTTGCATAGTACACTTCAGTCTTTGAAATCCATTGGTGTCTCCAAGAATTGACACACGCCAACGAAATTTTGTATTTGGGGTCACGTTATAACCTCTTTATTGCTTACAGATTTTAACGACAAAAATTAGGCCATATGACCTCCACAGGATGGTCATTGTCGTGGCCGTCACTCATTTCCCTCAACTGGAGATCGAACCAATTCACATACTTTTTTATTTTTATTGGTGGAACGAGCGAGCGAAGCATAGCCTATAACGGACACCAAATTGAAAAATTTTGGTTGGTTGGTTGCTTCGTCCGTTGGTTGGTTGCACTTGTGTAGTCTGGTAGGAGCCCAAACGAAAGGTCGGATTGGAATGAATCGATTTACACCCCCAAAATTATTGCTGAGCCAAATTTTGCCGTAATTCGAACAATTATTACGTAAGAAATCACAATTTTTCGAATATATTTCTAACACTCACCATTGTAAATTTGGAGAAATGAATAGTTAAGGAATTCCGACGAAGCATACACCATGCTGGTGGTAGTCAAGTAAACTTTAAAAAACACAGCAAACTAAATTTGGTTGCTTTCTTCTAACTAATAACTTTTTTTGACGTAACTCAAGAAATCATAACATTTGTTTGTTGCATTTATCCATTGTAGTAAGAAAGGCAACCAAAAAAAACAAAAGGATTCCATTAATGACACAAATTGCTTTCATTTGAAAAAAAAATGCTTGGAGAAATTCAGTTCAGCATGGCGACGAAAGTGGCGTCTACACTAGCGATGGGAATCCTGAATATGAAACCTGAAATCTTTGTATTAAGGCGAAGCGGTATAAACGAAAGTTTAGAGCGGATGACGTGTTTACACCACACCACGAAACAAAAATATGCGTGCCTCTCATAGTTTATTATAGATTCCTCGTTGTAACGGTAACGTGAAGCCTTGAAACCGAAACCGAGTTGCATGAAGGAATACGCCTAACTCCGGAACTCAACTGTCGTTAGCTGCTACTTACGAAATTAGATCGGAGGTAAATATTAGGTCTAAACGCTAAAAATTAGGCCAAAAACCTGAAATTAAGCGTAAAAACTAACAGATTTTTAACCTACAATTGTGATGGTTATTTTTTTAGATTATATAATAGAGATCGCTGTTGCAGTGCGTGATCGACGTGTGTGACTCAACATTTCTGTTGGTAGCGTGTCAAGTCTTATACCAGGGGCAGTATTGTGAACCTTTTGAATCTTCTGACTATTTTTAAAAACTATCGTACTGATGATTGTTTGGCTTGCATTTAATGCCTTATTATTAATATTTTAGTATACCAACTACATTTTGCACAGCAGTTCCTGTAAACAATGTAAGAATTATTGCCAGTGGCAGCTCAAACAGTGGTGGCCGGTCATACACGCTGTTTTAATTTAAACTCGGCAGCAATGGCCCACATCTTTAGTGCGGGCTGTGAAAATAACTAAACAGAAACTAAATGTTGGAGCAAACGAAAGCTAATTACCATAAATTTGACAAGTAGCATACGCCTATATTTGAAAAAAAGAAGCTAAAATAAGAAAAGGGCCATCAAAGAAGACAACAAGTAAGTGACAACAAAAGGAAAAGAGCCGAACTTAGCCGGTGAATATTGCCCCAGATTTTTAAGGAGCATAAGCAAATGTGGTATCGTCGTTAAAATAAAAACAAAATATAAGTTTGAAATGGATAACTATTCGCTCCGCCTACAATATGCCTAAACCTGTTTCTTAGTAGCTTAAACGGTAGGTATTAACAAGGTTCAGGTGCTTGTAGAAGTTAGTTTATGTGACTAGTAACAGTAGAGTTGTTATGGTTGTTCTGATTTGTAATTTTTGCTCTCACTTTGAGATTTAACCAATGAACCAACGTTAAATTGTCATGGCCTTAATAGTAGACATGGGCATATACAGGGTTAGGTCTGGGCCCAGGTCAGCAACGTGGATGTAATTGTTTGATTTAAAGCCCAAAAATGTCCTTGAGGTCCCCAAAATTAAGGATAAAAGTGCCCCTATATCCCTGAATCAAAAAGTTGAGCTTGGGGTTACTTTTAAATGTGAAAGATTTTGCGCAATGTATAACTTTAGTCGTTTACTGGAAAACTGAGTAAAATGTTTAGCCATTTTTAACCTATTAAGGTCTAATTTTTAATAAATTTCTACTGCTGGAGTAATTTGTTACTTAACATGTAGAAACCTTTGTCCAATTTTATCCAATCTTTAGTCATTTTGTACAAAACTGAAAAAAAGTTTTGCCATATTTTCATTAATTTTATGATGATGACCCATTATCAAAGAATTTTTTATTTGTAGTTATTCAATCAACGACTTTTGTCGCAAAGTCAACATTTTTATAAGAAAACTATGCCACGGATTGAATTAACAAGTCCTAGGGCCTTTGGAAATTAATTTAAATGTTACTACAAAATTACTGTTGTTGGAACTTTACGCATAAGCCTGAATATCAAATGAATGAACGAATTTTATATCATCTACGTCGCAATTCTTCTTTCGCCGATTTACTCCAAATCTCGTTTATATAATTTAAAAATCGTTTATCTCAGTCTCAAATATTGCGTATATGTATTATAAACGTGTTTTATTTTTGTACCCAGTACTTTACAGCATTAGTGTTTCTTTAAGGCTTACTTCCGTATTTTATGCGTTTAAGCATTTTTACCACTAATAGCTATTTGGGATATCACCAATAATGAAGTTTAATTTTGAAATTACGAGTTAAACTGTTATTCACTCCGGTTCATCAGAAAGCAAACAAGTTCTGACTGGCAATCCAATTCTGAGAATGACAGTAACCACTGGGCACGAGTGCTCATCTCCCACCGAATAACGGTATAGACGAAGCCACTCATGACCATTTTGTATGTCACTGTATGGGCAACCAAGTTTCAACCACAAATAAAAATGTCAAATTTTTCTGACGTCAGTAGTAAGTGGAAGTCATTAAATTTCTTGCAAACTGCATTAATTTATCAAAATACAGTTAATCATTTTGGTGTGGGTGCTACCATTATGATATGACAAACTTTGTCTAGGTGGGTTTTGATTTTATTATGATGTCCCAAACAGTTATTGATGGTTTCCGGTTTAGACAAGCCCACCAAAATTTTATCATGAAGTACCAATCAATAATCCGCACTTAGCCATCGAGAAATCAAGTTACATACATTTTTGTTTGTAAGCAGAACTTTCTACGTAGGATTAGTTCAAGAGATTTCATACTCCTCATCAAACTGACTTCTCCAATGAAATACTCGAATAAAAGTAATTTCTGGTGAAGGTCTTTGCCAACTAAGACTGGTGGACCACCCATGACGTAATTTTTTTTTATCTTGAAAACATTTTTAAAAATACTATTCACCTTATAATCACTACATATGCGTCAATTAACTTGTTCCGGGTCCATGCATCACCAGCTTGAATGGTACGAACGTCATGCGATGTAGCACGCAACCAGCACTTATTACTAAGCTATTATTACGGCTTGTCCCCTTGACTGAAAAAGAACCTTTCCTCCCTTTTAGCGAATGATAGTATCGACGAACAAAGATCTGACAAGTCCAAGATTTTCCACAGCATAGAAACAGATTGACGAACATAAGGTTGATATTGGTTTTTAAAAAAAAAAGATGTTGAAACGTCATCAGCTTTAGATTACAGCGGGAATTCGACTGTACTATCTAATGAAAGCCGCCTAAATCTTTCAGACCATTTCATAAATTGTGTTAAATGGCAGTTTCAACTGGATTCAACTGGATTCTCTATTCTGCCTGGTGGCGAGTAATATTATGACAAGTTCATTCTTAATACATTGACTATAGCCTGTGACAGAACAACAGTATCGCAATAGTACGTATGCCAGCGAAATGCATTTAACTGTTGTCAACATTGTCTCCGTGGTTTTATGCAGCATGTCAATCGTTTTCCTGTTTTTGTCTTCTGTAATTTATTGGTGTATTGTGCGGAATATACCATTACGTCGGACCGATATACGTCAGACCGATGTGCGCCCTACAGTCTGCCATAAACTCAGTCTGTGTGCCTATTTACTGTTTGATAACATGTCAAACTTCAGAATATGTGGAAGCAGTGACATTTGTCAACATATCATTAAGGTAGGTGAAGGTGTGGCATGGCGAGCCGTGTTCTGTTGGCTCAACATAATCTGTTACAATATGTGGTTCCATCTTCACCCATAACAAATGTTTTTAAATGTATCCTTTAGTTTTTCATGTCGTTTATTATTGGTTCAGTCATTGTATGCCTGGCTCCTGTCAGCTTTTATTCTGGGCACTGATCTTCTTTTTCTTTATCTACCATTACCAGTTGTGCCCGAATACGAGGTGAACAAACCTACTTACTGCAATAAGGTCCAAGTCATATGGTAGTCATCTCTGGTAGCAATTATGTTATCCAACATAGTTTTCAGTATTTTTATCATGTGCAATCTTTACCGCATGCGAACGGAAAGCCGTCGTCACAGTGTACCAACTACAGCTGACAAATCAATGTAAGTAAATCAGCAATCCAAATATTGAAGACGATTATCACAATCTGCTGAAAAACTTGTAAATGACTTCCATTTTTTTTTTCGTTTGAAGTTGTGTAACCTGGCTAAGTTAATCCCACTAAGTATAAACAAACACTCGTCATAGCATCTGGTTGCAGTGAAGACCGGACGAAAATCTTGACGAAAATATTTCACATGTCATCATGTGGCCGGGAATGGAACCCAGGTATTCTGCTTACATGTCAACAACTTTAACCACTAAGCTACCACGACGCTATCCAGATTGCTGCAAATAGGCCTTGCAAGCAGTCGACATGTAATCGAAAAACCTGAGTTCGATTCCCAGCCACATGATGACAGGTGAATTTTTTTCGTCTTGATGCCTCACACTGTTGTTCACTGCATACTGTTGGTGTTACTATGGGTGTATTTATATCTTATCTTCTTACTTCAGTGTTCATTTATCTTCCCACCAAGTAATAGTTCGAAGGTTAAATGAATAATCTAAAATATACGTAGTTTATTATTTTGAACAAAAGCAACTGCAGTTCATGCTTCATAAACTGCATTGTTTTCATAGAGCCTATTTTTCCCGCATTGTGTCAAAAGATGGCACTGCAAACTGAATTTTAAATAGCATTAAGTGCTAAAATCGGCCATTAACCTTCCCTAACAACCGTACCTGCAAAAGGAGCATTCCACAAAAAAACAGGCATCTTAGCACAATTTTATTGTCAGTATTCCAAACAAAACTGACGTGTACTTCTGTATAACTCACGATTTTAAACAGTACCCATCTCTGACAAAATCTTCATCCAATCGAGATTAACGACTGAATTAGAGTGGCGTTTCCGAGTCCACCCCAACCGTGAGATTAAATCAAAGGAGCTGACCACGTTTTTCTAAGTCGAACAGAAAATGTTGTACTTATAAGAATTTCTCTCGGAATAAAATGTTGCTGACTTAAATTTTAAAGAGCACGATTTACTCCAAAGCAAATCGGGAAGAAAATGCGATAGTAGTTTGATATTACCTTC